>JAJGRW010000353.1:0-74366 GCA_025461045.1 Carex parvula | reverse complement strand
TTGGCAATTCGGTAGAGTGAATTACACAAAAGTTACACAGAAAAGATGCGGAAAATGTGAAAAACGGCGGGACCGAATTGCCAATTCGGTATGGAAAAAAAAATCCTTCAGATCGAATTGGCAGTTCGGTTCTTATGATTTTTGTAAAAAAATAAGTAATCAAGTTGTTTTTTTAAAATTAATTATTTTAATTACGTTTTTAAAAAAAAATCCCACACAAGTTGTAGCAAGAGATGAACAGAAGAAGCCTCTGCTTACGCTGTACTGCCGACGAAATCACATGAAGTTCTTCTCTAGCATCTTCCGTGAAGTACGCAATACAAAATCCAATTTTAACCTGCTTCTCAGTTCTCATTTATGAAACATATACCACACGATCAGGCATATAGAGCACGCATTGGCAAATTTTCGAAAGAAAAAATGAATAATTGAATCCAACCACTTTCAGGTACTGTCCTCCCGTTCTTAATGTCTCCATTATGCTGGTGGAACCCGCCCATCTGCTATGCTACTTGACTCCCAGGGAGCCTGAATTGTATTAGAATTTAATGTGCACGAGTTGAATGATTCAATCCAGTGCATATCTGAGTTGTTAGTTTGTTTGACACGAATCTCAAAACAGACTCCTGGCCTATATCTAAATAGACACCGAATTTCAATCACTCGGTTGGGAGTTTGCCAACGCTTATTGTACTCAGTCCGGTATCTAGGAGTATACTGTTTCGGAGTTGAACCCACATAAGTGCTGTAGATGCGTTTTTCTACTAAGTGGGTACTGTACGATCTATTTTTGAACATCTTTATTTTTAATTATATTTAATAAATAAATTGTTCATAATATTTACTTAAATATTACAAGTAAATAATTAATAATTACATAACTGCATTATTTAGTCACACAATTTTTAATATATACAAAATTTATAACTAAAAAAGTATATGTAGTGTTATATATATATGAATCTTACATGGTTGGTTATCATTATTAATTGTAAACAATGTTTTGACAAGACCATTTAAGTCTTCTACCAGTTAGATTTTGGCGATGATTTTATGTTGCTTTATTATTCAGTTAAACAATCCTGATGATTTTATAGTGCTATATATATATATTATTGACACATAAGTTAGTCCATTTAATAGTTAACTAATTTTTTGTTAAATATATAACTAATTATAACTAACATTTGTTGAAACTAAAGATGTCTATAACCTGGATAGTGAGATGGACAGACTCATATTTCTTATATTAAAACTCTTTCTGTCATTGCTTTTCACTTTTTATCTACAAAAGGTGCTGAAGTTTCTGTAGCTGTATCTTTTGGAGAAAAAATGGAATCAATCTGAGCCATTAATTAGAGCCGTTGGATTAAGAGTAAATTCGATGAATGCCCAATAATTATTAAAGGGATGTATTCTGTGTCATATGCTAGCAAAAATAAATTAAATGAAAAGGGGAATGAGAGTTAAGTAAGAAGAATGTGTATTAATTGGTTT
Organism: Carex parvula; assembly: GCA_025461045.1. Lineage (NCBI taxonomy): Eukaryota > Viridiplantae > Streptophyta > Magnoliopsida > Poales > Cyperaceae > Carex > Carex parvula. Next base: position 72,869 of record JAJGRW010000353.1, on the reverse strand, counting down.
CCATAAAGACATTTTGTTAATAAGTTCGAACAAATAGTATGTTGTTTGATGTTTTAAAAATGTCGGATATTTGATAAAATTATTCAAATTGATAGACTAAATATTCTTATGTATTATATACTATGTTAAGAGGTGTAGTAATAAGGATAAAAATATTCAATATTGAGAAATTTAATGGTTAAATTAATTTTATTTTGACTAGAGGTCTTTAATTAACAGTATTCCACTTTAAAGGACACTAAATACTGATGCCCCTACTCTTTGATTGAAGCCGTAGTACTATCTAACCACCAACCGGTTCCCATTAAATGTTCTTTAAAGTCGGTTTGTATATTTTTTTCCTTCAAAACCAAATAGTAAATTGTTAAAAGAGAGCTGAACTTCTTTAATTTTGGTAAAATTAAAAAAACTATAGAAAAATTATAATGAAATTTGGCTCCATCATACAGTACATAATTTTTCTTCCGCTTTAAAAGTCGTAACGAATTACTTCCCAAATATATTATCCGAAAGAAAAAAATAATAATGAACTTAGTATTACATAAAATCTAAGCAATTTTTTCTATTACAAGTGAAATCATTATCTTTTAAAAAAAATAAAAATCCTAAATGTGAAAGGATATGAAAAGACTAGGTAGAGAGAGCAGTGAATGTCTTTTTCATTAATGACGCACATGGTACCAGTCAGAAATTAAATTAAATAAATATAGCACATTATTGATATTCTGACTCTACTATAAAATCTTCCCCAACTATCTATATCCGGTACTACTTTGCTATTGATCAGTAAGCTAGAGCAATTCAAACTAAGCGTGATAGTAATGGCCACTCCATCCTCCCAAACAATAAGATCTGAAAGTCAAATGGTGCCCGAACGCCCAGTTATGCCACTTGATCTTTTTTTGGCAGCAATAGAAGGCAACAGCGATGTATTAATACCACGTCTTGGACTACAGGCGGAAGAACAAACAGAAACTCAGGTAATATTTCGCAAAGTATTTATTGTTTATATAGTGTCTGTTATCTACCTAATTAAAAGGGAAGTAATACTAAGACATTACATTAGTGTTATTAATTGTCATCGTTTGTTGTTGTTGTCATTATTATTATGATTATTATTGTCATTAACGTTGTTATTATGCTTATCTTTATTATAATTTTAATGATAATTTTTCTAGCATGCCTCTAAATATTTAAGTACATATATATTTTCTTAAACTACTACTAATAATTTTTCTTTTTCATTAAGAAGAAGGTATTTTTCATTGAGTAACTTATATATTAAGATTGTAAGAAAACAGTTTCTTATAAAAAGATAGGAAATTTGATACTCTTATTGAAAATTTCTTTTCTGCTTTAATAATCACCGATTATTATTCTAGATTTACACTAATGATAGTATAACGTACATAGAATTAACTTCAATAAGCATTTAAATTACTACTTTTTTTTACAGTGGGAAAAGGTCCACCGATTTCATTGAAATCAAATTGTTTAAGTCAGATAACAAACATATCTCTAGTACTAAATGTTTGGAGTTATGCTCACCAAGAGGAGCACACGCTAGCTTTACTTCAGTACTTAATATATGCATCTTACAGCTACTTGTGAATATTTAGAAAATACCTATATATAAGTAACAGTTCCATCACAAATTGGACAGAATATTTAACCAAAGAACAACTAGTACTAAGTTGTTAAGAAAACATAGAAGCTTCATCAACTTTCATCTTCAGCCAAATCTTTTTTTTTTTTTTGAAAATACTGACAGCCGCTATCAGTGTGTACAATTGTCTAAACTTAAAAAAGGAAAGAAGAAAGATACATCAAACAACAATAAAAACACGCAACAGGCATGAAAAACTCTAACACAATCTCAACCAACTTCGCCTCTTGCAAGACGTGCTCCACTACTGCCTTTAGCGGACCAGCAGGTTGAGAAGAAGTAAGCCTGCCATTGCCTCTTCCTCATACCAGCTGCATCTTCTCTAAAAATCTTCAGCCAAATCATGTATTAAACTATTAATTTTACTGGTTTGTAGATGACAGCTCCTTCACATCAAATGACATGATAACAGTGAGTTTAAAATTAACATGAATCTTCCTCTTTAGTTTTACACCGGAAGAAGTCAATAATTTTAGAACGGTCCTAAAGATTTAACTGAAGCCCCTAAAACAAATGTTATTATGTTCTACAAAAATATCCATATCATGACTGCTCCTCTTACTATTTCAGTTAAAAGTTTTTCCTTGAGAGATATTTCTGAATGAGTCAGGCTACGGTGCTATGGATAGCACGGATTGGTCTGTGTTACGGCTCAATATTTGAGTTTTCAAAATCCTAACAGTCGATCCAAACCGTTCAACATGATTATAAAATGAATATGTACTTGCAAATCAAATTTTACATTTTTTCGAATTTTTTAACTATATTTTTAGATAGATAGAAAATCACTGTTTTTGGATGGTCCAGAATTTTCAGATCAAATGATTTTCTACCTATCTAAAAAAATAGTAAAAAAGGTCGAAAAAATATAAAATTTGGTTTGCAAGTACCTATGCATTTTATAATTATATTGAACGGTTCGGATCGACCGTTAGAATTTTGAAAACTCAAATATTGAGCCGTAGCACGGACCAAACCGTGCTATGCATAGTACCGTAGCCTCACTCTTTGTGAATTAATAAACCATAGATCCTAAATAGTACTACAACTAAAATAAATTAATTCTTTAAAACAAGGTATCCAAATCCAATTGCATATACTAATAAGGAATTAACAAAATAGTGACCAACAGTTACAAGGTGTCCACCAAATTAAAAGTACAAGCAATATTACCTTGTTGCCCCTCTTTTAGAAAGATAGAACGTAATCAATATTCTATTTTTTTAATTAACCAAAATAGATTTAATTTTGAGGAGTATTTTAAATTTGAATTTACTCGATTTTTATTGAGTCCTTCGTGCTGGCCTTTTGAATTGGTTTTGCTTATTACCATCTTTGTTTATTTTTAACATATAAGTGATGCTCTCACGATCGGAGTTTTTTTTTTATGAATCATTTCCTGTGTTGATTAATTTATAGCTCAAATCAGGGACGTTAGGCCTAAATTTTGTTGATAGCTGGTTAATCATTTTGTACCACATAATACTCTTTTTATATAAATATAAATATTAATATATGTCTTTGCTAAATTGTAGGTTTTGACAGAAGAAAAAGATTTTGCAAAGACATCAATTCTAAACAGGCCTCGACAACTGAATGCACTTTCCTATCCAATGGTACCTATCATCACTATCTAGCAATAATCGTTCTTCAAATAGCAGCTTGTCACATGTTAATATTTAAAAATGTTCTTCTCACTCTGTTAGTCTGTTGTTGAAGAATTTCATGGAGTCCCCTCCTGAGGGTTGCCTAAATATAATATAGAGTAATTGTATATTCTTCCATCACCTAGTCCCATACGCCCCCAATCGTTTCAGTCAACGCGCTACAACTCAGTTCCCTAAGAAACCCCCAATTTTTCCCGTCAAATCCTCAAACTCACTTAAACCTCTAATCGTCTCTCTTCCAATTAATCCTCAAAAAATAAAAACCCAAGTCGCGCTGGAGCATGACTCCGTCTATTTGCCAATTGCGAGGCTTATCGATATCTCTTCGTCGCCCCCAAATTAAGTTTTTGTAATCTTTTCTCACCTAATCAAGTGTCATCGAGTCCTGCGCCCAATTTGTCTTAGGCCAGAAGTCATGAGCCTATCAAAAGTTCATTTCTTTTTTCAATTTTTTTAAAATTCCGTCGTTATACTAGGTAAAAAAATAATTCAACAATTTAACTTGTGCGTCTCTGGTTGCTATTGAGGGTTTTGAAAACTTGTCGCTTTTTTCTTTTTGTTTGTTTTAAGAACTGGTTTGCTATATAATTTAGGGTTAATTTTCTATGTACTCTTAAAAAACTCTTTGGTTTCTTATTTACCTTAAAAATTTCAATATGTCTTATTTAATCTCCAACTCTCACAAACCTTTCTTATTTGTCCCTTGAGTTTTTTGGATTAAAAATCATGCAATGAACAATTTGTTATTCCGACTATGCCCTTCGTCCAACTATGTTTCTTTCCAAATACTATTTCGGTATTGTTTATTGAGATATTAATACTTGTAGTTAGTGGTCACTTAGATAGTTAATGCATGGGAGACGTTTGGGGGATTTTGGCTTGGGGTTAACTAGGCGCTCCCTATAATATAATATTCTATTCAAACTAATTATTTCTGAGTTGCTTCAAATGTCAGTCTGTGTGGGAGCAAAGAGATGGACTAAAGGTCTCGAAGATTGGTCCATTAGAGTGTGCTCCTAAAGACCAAAGGTAGAGGGAAGGAACGAGAAGGAAAGAAAGGGATCAGAGACGTGTTTACTCTGTCTAGACCTGATTTGAGGGTGACGTATAGCAACGTTACCCTCTCTCTCTCCTTCACTCCACTCATGTGATCCCTCTCTGATTTTTCTGTTCTGAAGAAGGTGAACAACTTTGGTTAGGTCCAGTCTGATCGCTCTACCTCCCTTCCATTTCCTTTCTTTTAATGAGGGTCTTCTGGAGCACAGCCTTAGTCTCTTTCAAATTATCAAGTAAATGGACTCAAAAGTACAATTAATTCTCATCTTCATATCATCGAATCTATTTTTTAAGTAAGAGTTCGTTTGTTTTCTATGAGCAGAGTTCTTATTGGAGAATAAAGGATCCCTCTGTTTAAAATAAATATTATATTTGTCAATTCAATTTTAAAAATAATGAAATAAAAAGTTAAATAAAGAAAAAGAGATAGGAGAAATATTTTAAGTTTTTATGAGAATATTGGATATTATGGTGTTTTAACGGAGAAAATTAGTTTTTTTAAAAGTTTGTATTGGCACAATAGAAATTGTCCCTTTTAATTAATACAATTTCTTGGATGGTCCTGTCGTAAATAGTGGCCGAAATAGTCACCCGGTTGTTTTACTATTCCAATCATAAAGTTGAATTGGTGTTTATTTTAAATAACTGAATTAATATTAACCTCAATAATTCCGTCGTGGTCAGAACATACTCTTTAATTAAGCCCCTCCGATGACCAAGATCACGTTTGTATTTCTGACAAGCTAAATATTGTTGGTCACTTGCATTTGTACTTTGAGTCTGGGGTTCTCTGACATTTTCTTGTTACTTTTCTCTTGATTACAATACATTACTGCTATAACTTGTAAATCTTTTTATTTTGTACTTTTGAAGAAATGGAATATAGTAGGCCTCAACCTACTTTCTAAAAAAAAGAGTAGTTAATTGTTGATCTACTCATGCATGCATGACCTATTTTAGTTTGATTTAGTAATTTGGGATTTGTGTTTTTAGTGGAAGACAAAAAAAAAGAAGTGCTGATAGAAAGTTATATAATCGACCTCTGTTTTTTTCATTATTTAATTCAATATTTCGTTGCATATAAAAAAAATTCTGTACAAGATCCTGTTGGTCCCGTTTAAAATCTCTAAGACTCTAATGCATCTAAACATTTTCAAACATCGTCCAGTACTCAAACTAATCAAGAATCCACTATTATTGATTGAGTCAATGGTACCATGCATATCACGGGTTGGTCCTAATACGGATTAATATTTTCATTTTCAAAATTCTAACGGTCGATCCGAACCATTCAACATGATCTCCATATGAATATGTACTTGCAGACCAAATTTTATATTTTTTAGAATTTGTTTACTATTTTTTAAGATAGGTAGAAAATCACTTGATCTGAAAATTCTGAACCAATCTCCAAAAACATTGATTTTCTACCTATCTTAATAAATAGTAAAAGAATTCTAAAAAATATAATATTCGGTCTGCAAATATATATTCATATTAAAATCATGTTGAACGGTTCGGATCGACCGTTAGAATTTTGAAAACGAAAATATTGATCCATATTACGGACCAAATCGTGCTATGCATAGTACCATAGACTCACTCTTATTATAATACATCACAAATACTAATTTAAAAATAAATACTTGACAAAAATATGAATTTCAACACTAATGAGTCCTTACTAATTCATATACAAGTCCAAATATCATTATTTTATTGTTTATTTTGTATAAATTCACGATCCAGCAATGCTTTTTTCATTTTATGACATTATGTGAAGTTTATATATCAGGTTCATTCATCTTGCGTAGAACCACTAAAATTTCCTACACAATCATATATACGTTATTACAATGTAAACCTTCTAATTAAATGTAGTCACTTTATACATATAACACGTATTAATTAGATGTAATTAAAAAGTTACAGATGTTAGTCTTTTACAAATCATTTTCTCTTGAAACATATGATCTAATTAAATTTTACATTGTAGGCTTCACATTCTGCTCCCGAACAAAAAAAGACAGAACACCAGACTGTCCAATCCGAGCTCCGAAGTGCAACACGTTTTGGAGACACCATTCTTCACCTACTTTTTACTAAAGGGCACAACGATCTCGCTTTGATGGTTTTCCGAAATGATGTGTCCCTATTAAAATCGCCAAACAAAAAATTAGAGACACCCCTGCACTATGCTGCGAAAGTCGAAAACGAGAATGTCATCCAAAATCTTATTCAAATTGATTCTGTTACTGTGAAGAATGCTCTCCAACAAACAAATGAAAGTGGGGACACACCCTTACACGTTGCTGCTAATTACGGCAATATAGATATCAGCATCGCGCTTATGAAGTTGGATCCTGAAGTGGCATACAGGATCAACGACAATATGCTTTCTGCATTGAACATAGCAATAGACAGAGAATATACTGAGATGGTACAGACCATGTTAGAACAGGACCGTACTCTGGGATACACCCAATTCTCAACCGGAATGTTTCCAGTTCATTTAGCCGCAAGCATGAGCAATGAGAAATTGGTATTGCATTTAATGCAAAAGTACCCTGATCATGGCGAGTTGCTGGATTCACACGGAAGAAACCTTTTTCACTTTGCTGCGGAAAAGAACAAGGACAATATTTTTTGGGAGCTATTTAAAAACACCAGCAATCAAGAAATGATTGCAAGAATAAATAATGCAAAGGATTATGAAGGAAATACACCATTGCATATTGCAGCAATGAACGGTCACAAGGGTACTATGTTCGCTATTTGGAAAAAGAAGATGAATCTCGTTGCAGAAACAGTCCAAAACAAGCAAGGCTTAACACCACTCCAACTTTCGTCCACGAAACTGCTAGAAACTAATAAGGTATGCTTAAATTAACAATTACATCAGAATATTATTTCTTATTTATTTTAGTTATCTCGTGTGTTGCTAGTGCTACCAACTATTGAACTACCAAGCACGTAAATACATACTAGCAAATTAGATAATTAGGTCGTGCATAATAGTTTCAGTATCGACACGCCAATGGGACTGAATGTTCGTAGTATAAGCAAATTCTACTAGCTAGCACTTCTAATATTAATTAGGCATAAAGAACAATATATATTTTTGGATAAATTTATCAGAAATTTGTGCTACCAAAATATTCGGAATAATATCATTAGATGGGTCTAATTAGTTCATATTAGGATAAGAGTGAGGATATGGTACTATGCATGGCGCACTTTGATTAGTATTATTTATCTATATTTTTTAAAGTCCAAATAGTTCACAAAACCGTTCATATGATCTCCATATGAAAATGTACTTGGACGGAAAATTTAATTTTTTAGAATTGTTTTACTATTTTTTAGATACTGATACAAAATCACTAGATTCGGCTGGTCCAAAATTTTTAGATCATGTGATTTGTACCTATTGAAAAATGAAGAACATATTGAGCGGTTCAAATTGACTATTTGAACTTTGAAAATAGAAATATGCATTCATAGTACAGATCAAAGTGCGTTATACATAGTATCATAGCCTCACTCTTAGAATAATGTCACAGGGTTATTTTCCCAATAAATAGAAGGGGACTATCTAACTCGTTACGTAAAAATTAAAAAACTTCATGTGTTGGGCACACAAATTGCCACGAAATCTCTGTTATTCTCAATAGTGGTGTCCTAATCTTCTCCAGCTGCACAGTACAGATTAGGACGTGAGGATTACGGCCTTTAAATGCTTATTGAATTTTACTTTTCGAATCTTAAAAATTAGCACTAATTATAGTGTCAATTACTAATTACCATTTACTAAATTAGCACAATTTTTTTAGCACCTATTCTTCTCCAGTACACCATTTATTATTTTTGGATAAACAACACAAATATGAATTATACTTTATTACACCATTTTTTAGTTAAAAAATTATTCAAGTTGATCTTAACCTTTCGATTTACAATGGGCAAAATAAAGAAAATTTCAACATTTAGCTTTACTGGTATATACCAAATCTATTAACTTTAATTGTGATAATTGAGCGCTAGAAATATGAAATCTTCGATTTTTTCTTTACTGAGTCTGGAGATTAAAATTATTAGAAGTTTTTCGGTGTATTGTATTATGACCCAATAACACAAATATTTATCTTCTCCCATTTGGAAAATTTAATTATTCATGTTGGAACTTGATATCTGTTAGTTACTTATTTGTCAAAAGGCAACTTTGATATCTGTTGTGATCTCTTACAGGATATTCGTGATGACACTATTAGCGAGTACGTTAAGGAAGAAGGTTATAAATTTACTCTAAATTGGTTCCACGATGTAATGGTTCCACCATTGGAAAATAAATGGGAGACAACTCAAGTCATAGGACTGGGCGCCGTACTTATCACAACAGTAGCATTTGCTGCCGCTTTCACAATACCCGGAGGTTATAACCAAGATGACGGTACACCAGTTCTAGGGAGACGATATATGTTTCGAGCATTTGTTCTAGCAAACGCCTTGGCATTTATACAAGGATTCTTATGCTTATTCGAACTTGTAATATGCAGTCAGCTGCCAGGTCAATTTGCCAAAGACTTCCTCAATTTTGCAACAAATTCATTTTTGTATGCAGCTAGTAGTATGGTTGTCGCATTTGGATTGGGGATGTATGTGACGCTTGCTCCAGTTTGCTTGCCTATTGCCATCCTCCTCCTTGTTATCACTCTGGTTGTAGGATCTCCTGCCGGGTTTTTTGTTCTACATTTGGGAATTGCATATTTTAAATCAACTAAAAAATCATGGGCTAGTAATTTAGTACTGGTATCATATGCCGTGGCTTTCCTGATCATCTTCTGCCTAGCCCTCATGTAGCTTGACGTCTGGCTTATTTTCTTCAAGCAGCATTTTTTTTTTCCCTTTTATGTTTTTTTTTATTTATGACATTATGGAACATTTTTAATATGAACTTGGTTGGTTGGACTTTCTCAATTATGGTGTTTCTTTTCTTACTGAATCTTCCACTCTTATGAATGGGCCAGATTTTTGCATATGCTTTTGTTAATTTATATTGGAATATTAATTTCTAATCTTTTTGAAGTAAGACATTGGAAAATTAATAGTCTGGTCAGTTATCAGCTATATCACCAAAATGTATGTGCTCCATTCTCGTTCTAGCGCCCAACGCTAACGGGCCTAGACAGCTGTACTTAATTATCAGCTTTTGAACTTCAAGGTGTCTCAGTAGCTTTTTACTATTAAAATGTGCTTGGAAACTTTTTACTATTTTTTGGAAATTTTTGACATTCACTTTTTAATAATAAAATATAAAAAAGTTATAAATTGTGAAAAACAGTTATGTTCAAAATTCCAAAAAAAATATTTAAAAAAGATTCAAAAAATATAAAATTTGGTCTCTAAATGCTGTAAATAACGTTCAACATGATCTCTATATTAAAATATGTTTGGAAACCAAATTTTGGAAATTTTTTTATTATTTGTTTAGAACTTTAGAAAATCAGTGTTTTAATTTAGTAAAAAAATTAATAAAAATTTCTGGGAAACAGTAAATTTTTTTTACAAAATGTAAAATTTTGTTTACATCCACATTTTAATATGGATATCGTGTTAAAAAGTCGGATCAACAACCTGAAGTTTGACAATAAAGATATGAGACTTTTATTTCCCAAAGCTTGATAGTCCAACTTTCTCTCTCTCGCCATAATACCCTAATATCCTGTTCTTAAAATTGATACAATCGATCCCTAATACCCTGTTCAACTTTCCCAAAGCTTGTTTTTCATCTTCTTCAAATTGTTCCTAAAATTGATACAATCGATCCCTAATACCCTGTTCTTCACCAAACAGATGCAGCAAATTACAAGAAATAAGCTACGGAACATAATTTTGAGATGTATGAAATAATTTCTTCAATACAAAATCGGATTATATATCCAATCACCTCCCAGGTTGATGGAGATAAATCGAGTTATCGATTGGATTATATATGAATTTAAGAAAGGGAGAGAGAAGGGAAAGGTAGCTCAAAATTGGTTGAAGTTCAAATCCAACAAGTCAAGTGTTTTAAGAAAAAATGTGGCCCAAAATCTATTAAAGCCCAAACCCACTTGCAAATAAAATGGAAAACCATGTTACGCCAAGTCATTCCAGCTCCGTACAGAAAAGAAAAAGAGAAGATAAAAATTGGACAGTTAGAGATTAGCTATGAGTATGAGCACAGGTAGAGAGGATATAATGGTAATTAACAAGAAAGGACAACCAGGTCGTAATTTCAAAAGACCCCGGATAAATTTCAAAATAATATTCTTTCCTTCTTTGCTTTTAAACTTACTGCGAAAAGTCCAAAAGAGTGATTCAGATCGTAATTCCTCTCCTACGGGCTTCGTATAGAAAGTTTGAACTCTTTATCGTTTGCGGTTTGCTCCCTAATAAATTTCAAAATATTATTCTTTCCTTCTTTGCTTGTAATTATTTTTTTGTCGTATTATTATATTATATTGTAAGTTCATTGCAACAAGAGCACAACAACAGATTAAATATGTAACCAAAACAACGAGGCCAAGGCGTCTGAAGTTACAATTACATTGAGAATACATCCAATATTAATGGAGTGGCAGAAGTTTTTCCACTAAACAAGTCATTGAAAGTTGATTGGATTGCTTAAATGTATTACAATTTATGTACTATAATATGTTTTGCATAATTTTTAAACCAAATTAATTATTGCACATAAGTTATTATTATACATTTGTATCTGATGTCGTTATTTGATGTTCCAAAGCAGCAGCAATTTTATTTAGATATAAAAGTGTAGCATTGAAATTTGTACTGACTATGCGACTCGTTTCTAAATAATTCCAATTGGGTACCATAATTATATATATTGTTTTACGAGGGAGGGTATAGTACGCCGTTTCCATAATCTAAGGCTGGTAAGAGTATCATTGTTTTATGAAATACTCTATCCAAACAACTATTGTGAACGCACAGTTTATAGCAATACTCCGATTAAGTTAATTTATTAAGATGCAAAATTCATGACTATGAGGTGAACGGGATTATATATTGTTTTATAGTGATCGTGATGGTATAAACTTATGAGAATAGAGTACACTAACATGAGTTTTTGTTAAAAAAAAGAACGATATTTGCTCGTTTATCATTGGCAACATGAAGGTGTTCAAACAAGTGGAAGCAAAAGATCAAACATAGAAGCCTCTGCTTACGCTGTCCTGCTGACGCAAGCAGATAAAGTTCTTCTGTGACATCTTTCAAAAAGTATGGCAATGCAAAATTAAATTTTAAATTGTCTCTCCATTATGAAAACATGTGCCACAAGATATCATTTCGTCGGATCTGAATTTACAAAAAAAATCGTCTTATCATAATATTTAAAAATAGAGAATAATTCAAATATCTTAGTTTTTAAAACTTTAGTAATTTAATATTTCAAACTCAAATATCAAAATAAAATAGTTAAATACGAAATATTTATTATTTTCTTTATGCATATGGAAAATACTACAATATTTCGATTTTATTATAATTGACATCAAATTCTTGCAAGAAACACTGATATTGATAATTTGGGATGTTGATTTTTCAATATATTGATTAACATAATAATAAAATAAAATAAAATATTTTTTTATTTGCATCTATAAAAAAATGATATAGATCACACTATTCTTAGAATTTTTATTATTAGAACAAAAACATTTTTAAAATTTTTATTATTAGAATGTTTAAAAAGCGACATGTTGGAGACAAAAAAATAAGGACATTCAAACCTTCTTCCTAACAATTATACAAAACAAATCAAAGTGCATAAAATATATAACTTTTAGGCGATAAAATCAGCTTTCTAAATGTAGAATTAGGAAAAAAAATAATGAAAAAATTTCAGCCATACGATTCAAAGCTTTCATTAAAATGAAAAAAAAAATTCTTTGAAAAAAATCAACGCCTCGTGTAAGAAGTTGGAGGTTAAAATTCGAATATAAAATATTTTATGGATATTCTTGCTTTCTTTTTTTATAGTTAGATAACTATATAGGAATTTCTATCTTAGAATTCCTTAAAGAAAAACAAAATGAAAAAAATGATTTCGACCCATTCATCAAATGTGGCATCATGAAGGCGTTCACACAAGTTGTAGCAAGAGATCAAAAAGGAGAAGCCTCTGCTTACGCTGTAATGGTGACGAAATCACATGATGTTCTTCTGTAGCATCTTCCGAGAATACCGCAATACAAAATCCAATTTTAACTTGCCTTTCTTTTATGAAATATACACCGCACGATCAGGCATACAGAGCACGCATTGGCAAAGTTGCAAGAGAAAAAATGACTAATAATTGAATCCAACTATGCTGGTGGAACCCGCCCATGTGCTCTTTCTAGGTCGACACTATCTGCTATGCTACTTGACTGATTGACTCCCAGGGAGCCTGAATTGTAATAGAATTGTGCACGAGTTGAATGATTCAATCCAATGCAATATCTGAGTTGTCAGTTTGTTTGACACGAATCTCAAAACGAACTCCTGGTCTATATCTAAATAGATACCAAATTTCAATCGCTCCGTTGGGAGTTTGCCAACGCTTATTGTACTCGGTCCGGTACCTAAGAGGATACAGTTTCGGAGTTGAACCCACGTACGTGCTGTAGACGTGTTTTTCTACTAAAGTAGGTACTGTCCGATCTTGAACATCTTTATTTTTAATTATATTTAATAAATAAATTGTTCATAATTTTTAGTTAAATATTACAAGTAAATAGTTAACAATTACATAACTGCATTTATTAATCACACAATTTTAATAAATACAAAATTTATAACTAAAAAAAAGTATATGTTGTGTTATATATATATGAATCTTACATGGTTGGTTATCATTATTGTAAACAATGTTTTGACAAGACCATTTAAGTTTTCTACCAGTTAGATTTTGGCGATGATTTTATGTTGCTTTCTTGTTCAGTTAAACAATGATGATTTTATGTTGCTTTATTATTCAGTTAAACAATGCTGATGATTTTATACTGCTATATATAGAGAGAGAGGTTAGCTAATATCAAAACGTTTATTTATAGGTCATGGAACAAACGCTTCTGTTTTTACATTTTCGAAGTTCAAATAGTCGATCCAAACCATTCAACATTCAATCTATAATAAAATGTGATAGCACAAAATTTTACATTTTTTGGAATTTTTTACTATTTATTAAGCCAGCTTTAAAATTGTTGTTTTCAATGATCCAGAAAATTTTCATTGTTTATTAAAATCAGCGAATTTAAAACTGACTTAATAAATAGTAAAAAATTTCAAAAAATGTAAAATTTGATCTCCAAGCACATTTTAATATAGAGATCACATCTAACGGTTCGGATCGACCGTTTGAACTATGAAAATCGAAAAACTAATTGGTTGCACCACGGCTCCGGAACAAATGTTTTGATATTAGCCAACCTCTCCCTCTCTCTCTCTCTCTCTCTATATATATATATATATATATTGACACATAAGTTATTCCATTTAATAATTAACTAATTTTGTTAAATATATAACTAATTATAACTAACATTTGTTGAAACTAAAGATGTCTATAACCTGGATAGTGAGATGGACAGACTCATATTTCTTATATTAAAACTCTTTCTGTCATTGCTTTTCACTTTTTATCTACAAAAGGTGCTGAAGTTTCTGTAGCTGTATCATTTGGAGAAAAAATAGAATCAATCTGAGCCATTAATTAGAGCCTTTGGATTAAGAGTAAATTCGTTGAATGACCAATAATTATTAAAGGGATTTATTCTGTGTCATATGCTAGCAAAAATAAATTAAATGAGAAGGGGAATGAGAGTTAAGTAAGAAGAATGTGTATTAATTGGTTTCCATAAAGACATTTTGTTAATAAGTTTGAACAAATAGTATGTTGCTTGATGTTTTAAAAATGTAGGATATTTCACAAAATTATTCAAATTGAAAGACCAAATATTCTTATGTATTATATACTGTGTTAAGAAGTGTAGTAATAAGGATCAAAAATTACATATTGAGAAATTTAATGTTTAATTTAACTATATATTGACTAGAGGTCTTTAATTAACACTATTCCACTTTAAAGGACACTAAATAGTAGTGCACATACTCTTTGATTGAAGCCGTAGTACTATCTAACCACCAACCGGTTCCCATTAAATGTTCTTTAAAGTAGTTTGTATATTTTTTTCCTTCAAAACCAAATACTAAATTGTTATAAGAGAGCTGAACTTCTTTAATTTTGGTAAAATTAAAAAAACTTTAGAAAAATTATAGCGAAATTAAATAGCAAAGTGAAAAACTTGAGAAAAATTCTTCCTATTTAAAGGTCATAACGAATTACTCCCCAAATATACAGGAATTATCCGAAAGAAAAAATAAGTAATAGTGAACTTAGTATTACATAAAATCTAAGCGTTTTTTTTATTACAAGTGAAATCATTATCTTTTAAAAAAATGCTAAATGTGAAAAGATATGAAAAAGACTAGGTAGAGAGAGCAGTGAATGTCTTTTTGATTAATGATGCAACATGGTAATGTTGTTGTTTTTAAGTTCAGTGCAAGAAGAGCACAACAACATTAGAACAAATATTTAACCAAAACAACGATATTAGAACAACATTAGAACATGGTAATGTTGCTTCTGCTTTGGAATTTCAAATAACGACATCAGAACAAATTGATAATAATATATTATGTGCAATAACTTGGTTTAAAAATTGTGCAAAACGGATTACAGTACATAAATTGCAATACTTATAAGCAAACCAATCAACGTTCAATGACTTGTTTTCAGATCATTGAAACAGAATATAACTTTTTTAGTGGAAAAACTTCTGCCACTCCATTAATATTGGATGAATTCAAAGTTTTCGTTAAAAAAAAGAACGATATTTGCTCGTTTATCATTGGCAACATAAAGGCAAAGAAGTGGAAGCAAAAGATCAACCATAGAAGCCTCTGCTTACGCTGTCCTGCTGACACAAGCAGATTAAGTTCTTCTGTGATATCTATCGAAAAGCATGGCAATGCAAAATCCAATTTGCAATTGTCTCTCCATTATGAAAACATGTGCCACACCACGTGTATTGAAATAACCCGGCCGGTCTAGGATTAGACCGCCCCGGACCGTGCCCAAATTCGGACCGGACCGGACCTTGGGTAGAAACGGGTCTAGCAAGGGTTTGGGTCACTAATTTTCACTAGAACCGTGTAAGGCCGGACCGGACTTAACCGTGGAACCGTGTAGGACCGGACTGGACCAAACCCGGACCGCACTGTGTAGAACCGGACCCAATCCGATTTTAGCTATTCTGACCTCTGTTAATTAATCATTAAAATTGTACCAATCTATAATATTTTTGTATAGAGAAATTATATTATCTAGAAACTAGACTTTCATACATTTATGTTGATATAAAGAACACAAAAATCTATGTAGCCATTTTCTCTAAATTGAATTTTGAATCTAGTCAAAATTATAGGACTGCTCACTGGAATTTCAGCTTTTCTGATATCTGACCTCTGTCAATTAATCGTTAAAACTATACCAATCTGTAATATTTTTGTATAGAGAAATTATATTATCTGAAAACTAGACTTTTATACCTTTATTTTGATATAAAGAACACAAAAATCCATGCAGCTATTTTTTCTAAATTGAATTTCGAATCTGATTAAAATTGTTGGACTGCTCACTGAAAAAAATAAAAATAAATAAAGACCAGAACTTGGACCGGATCCAGACCGGACCTTGGACCGGACCGGACAGTGTAAATTTGGACCACGGTCCTAGCACGGGTTTGGACCAACCACAAAAAATCAGACCTGCCGGACCCGGACCGTTTAAACCCGTAAACCAGTGGGAACCGTGGACCGGCCAGGTCTGGACCGAACCGGACTGGACCGGCCCGTTTGCAAAACACTAGCCACACGATATCATTTCGTCTGATCTTAATCTCCAAAAAAATCGTCTTATCATAATATTTAAAAATTGAGAAGATTACAAATATATTAGTTTTTAATACTTTAGTAATTTAATATTTCAAACTCAAATATCAAAATAAAATAGTTAAATATGAAATATTTATTATTTTCTTTATGCACATGGAAAATACTACAATATTTCAATTTTATTTTAATTGACATCAAATTATTGCCAAAATACACTGATATTGATAATTTGGGATGTTGATTTTTTCAATATATTGATTAACATAAAAATCAAATAAAAAATATTTTTTTTATTTGCATCTATAGAAAAATGATATAGATCACACTATTCTTAGAATTTTTATTATTAGAATATTTAAAAAGCGACATGTTGGAGACAAAAAATGAGGACATTCAAATCTTCTTTCTAACAATTATACAAAACAAATTAAAGTGCATAAAGGCAGTACAATCAGCTTTCCAAATGTAGAATCAGGAAAAAAATAATGGAAAAATATCAGCCATACGATTCAAAGCTTTCATTAAAATGAAAAAAAAAAATCAATTTTCTTTGACTAAAATCAACGTCCTTTGTAAGAGATCGGAGGTTTGAAATCCGAATATAAAATCTTTTATGGATATTCTTTCTTTCTATTTTTATATTTAGATAACTATATAGAAATTTCTATCTTATAATTCCATAAAGAAAAACAAAATGAAAAAAATGGTTTCCACCCATTCATCAAATGGCATCATGGAGGCGTTCACGCAAGTTGTAGCAAGAGATGAACAGAAGAAGCCTCTGCTTACACTGTACTGCTGACGAAATCATATGAAGTTCTTCTGTAGCATCTTCCGAGAAGTACGGCAATACAAAATCCAATTTTAACCTGCTTCTCGTTTATGAAACATATACCACACGATCAGACATACAGAGCACGCATTGGCAAATTTTCAAAAGAAAAAATTAATAATTGAATCCAACTACTTTCAGGTACTGTCCTCCCGTTCTTAATGTCTCCATTATGCTGGTAGAACCCGCCCATCTGCTATGCTACTTGACTCCCAGGGAGCCTGAATTGTATTAGAATTTAATGTGCACGAGTTGAATGATTCAATCCAGTGCAATATCTGAGTTGTTAGTTTGTTTGACACGAATCTCAAAACAGACTCCTGACCTATATCTAAATAGACACCGAAAAAAATCACTCGGTTAGAAGTTTGCCAACGCTTATTGTACTCGGTCCGGTATCTAGGAGTATACGGTTTCGGAGTTGAACTCACGTAAGTGCTGTAGATGTGTTTTTCTACTAAGTAGGTACTGTACGATCTATTTTTGAACATCTTTATTTTTAATTATATTTAATAAATAAATTGTTCATAATATTTACTTAAATATTACAAGTAAATATTTAATAATTACATAACTGCATTTATTAATCACACAATTTTTAATATATACAAAATTTATAACTACAAAAAAGTATATGTAGTGTTATATATATATATGCATGACTGGTTATCATTATTGTAAACAATGTTTTGGCAAGACCATTTAAGTTTTCTACCAGTTAGATTTTGGCGATGATTTTATGTTGCTTTATTATTCAGTTAAACAATCCTGATGATTTTATACTGCTATATATATATATATATTGACGCATAAGTTATTCCATTTAATAATTAATTAATTTTGTTCAATTTATAACTAATTATAACTAACATTTGTTGAAACTAAAGATGTCTATAACCTGGATAGTGAGATGGACAGACTCATATTTCTTTTATTAAAACTCTTTCTGTCATTGCTTTTCACTTTTTATCTACAAAAGGAAGTTTCTGTAGCTGTATCTTTTGGAGAAAAAATGGAATCAATCTGAGCCATTAATTAGAACCGTTGGATTAAGAGTAAATTCGTTGAATGACCAATAATTATTAAAGGGATTTATTCTGTGTCATATGCTAGCAAAAATAAATTAAATGAGAAGGGGAATGAGAGTTAAGTAAGAAGAATGTGTATTAATTGGTTTTCCATAAAGACATTTTGTTAATAAGTTTGAACAAATAGTATGTTGTTTGATGTTTTAAAAATGTAGGATATTTGACAAAATTATTCAAATTGAAAGACCAAATATTCTTATGTATTATATACTGTGTTAAGAAGCGTAGTAATAAGGATCAAAAATTACATATTGAGAAATTTAATGTTTAATTTAACTATATATTGACTAGAGGTCTTTAATTAACAGTATTCCACTTTAAAGGACACTAAATAGTAGTGCACCTACTCTTTGATTGAAGCCGTAGTACTATCTAACCACCAACCGGTTCCCATTAAATGTTCTTTAAAGTCGTTTGTATATTTTTTCCTTCAAAGCCAAATGGTAAATTGTTAAAAGAGAGTTGAACTTCTTAATTTTGGTAAAAATTAAAAAACTTTAGAAAAATTATAGTGAAATTTGGCTCTCTCGTACAGTACATAATTTTTCTTCCGCTTTAAAGGTCGTAAAGAATTACTCCCCAAATATACAGGAATTATCCGAAAGAAAAAAATAATAATGAACTTAGTATTACATAAAATCTAAGCGATTTGTTTATTACCAGTGAAATCATTATATTTTAAAAAAATCCTAAATGTGAAAAGATGTGAAAAGACTAGGTAGAGAGAGCAGTGAATGTCTTTTTCATTAATGATGCAACATGGTACGGGTCAGAGAATGGAGGTTTGAAATCCTAATATGAAATCTTTTATGGGTATTCTTGCTTCCTGTTTTTATAGTTAGATAACTATATACGAATTTTTATCTTAGAAATCTTTTAAAAAAACAAAAGAAAAAGAAAAACGATTTCTACCCATTCATCAAATGGCAACATGAAGGCGTTCACACAAGTTGTAGCAAAAGATTAAAAAGAGAAGCCTCTGCTTACATTGTCCTGCTGCCCCAGCAGCTGAAGTTCCAATGTAGCATCAAATTTTATATTTTTTCGAATTTTTTTACTATTTTTTTAGATAGGTAGAAAAATCAGTGTTTTCTGAAAATTCTGGACCATCAAAATTCTACCTATCTAAAAAAATAGTAAAAAAATTCGAAAAAATATAAAATTTAGTTTGCAAGTACATATTCATATGGTTATCACATTGAACGGTTGGATCGACCATTAGGATTTTAAAAAGTCAAATTTTTGGCCGTAGCACGGACCCCATCCGTGCTATGCATAGCACCATAGGCTCACTCAAATAAATATTATATTTGTCAATTCAATTTTAAAAATAATGAAATAAAAAGTTAAATAAAGAAAAAGAGATAGGAGAAATATTTTAAGTTTTTATGAGAATATTGGATATTATGGTGTTTTAACGGAGAAAATTAGTTTTTTTAAAAGTTTGTATTGGCACAATAGAAATTGTCCCTTTTAATTAATACAATTTCTTGGATGGTCCTGTCGTAAATAGTGGCCGAAATAGTCACCCGGTTGTTTTACTATTCCAATCATAAAGTTGAATTGGTGTTTATTTTTAAATAACTGAATTAATATTAACCTCAATAATTCCGTCGTGGTCAGAACATACTCTTTAATTAAGCCCCTCCGATGACCAAGATCACGTTTGTATTTCTGACAAGCTAAATATTGTTGGTCACTTGCATTTGTACTTTGAGTCTGGGGTTCTCTGACATTTTCTTGTTACTTTTCTCTTGATTACAATACATTACTGCTATAACTTGTAAATCTTTTTATTTTGTACTTTTGAAGAAATGGAATATAGTAGGCCTCAACCTACTTTCTAAAAAAAAGAGTAGTTAATTGTTGATCTACTCATGCATGCATGACCTATTTTAGTTTGATTTAGTAATTTGGGATTTGTGTTTTTAGTGGAAGACAAAAAAAAAGAAGTGCTGATAGAAAGTTATATAATCGACCTCTGTTTTTTTCATTATTTAATTCAATATTTCGTTGCATATAAAAAAAATTCTGTACAAGATCCTGTTGGTCCCGTTTAAAATCTCTAAGACTCTAATGCATCTAAACATTTTCAAACATCGTCCAGTACTCAAACTAATCAAGAATCCACTATTATTGATTGAGTCAATGGTACCATGCATATCACGGGTTGGTCCTAATACGGATTAATATTTTCATTTTCAAAATTCTAACGGTCGATCCGAACCATTCAACATGATCCTCATATGAATATGTACTTGCAGACCAAATTTTATATTTTTTAGAATTTGTTTACTATTTTTTAAGATAGGTAGAAAATCACTTGATCTGAAAATTCTGAACCAATCTCCAAAAACATTGATTTTCTACCTATCTTAATAAATAGTAAAAGAATTCTAAAAAATATAATATTCGGTCTGCAAATATATATTCATATTAAAATCATGTTGAACGGTTCGGATCGACCGTTAGAATTTTGAAAACGAAAATATTGATCCATATTACGGACCAAATCGTGCTATGCATAGTACCATAGACTCACTCTTATTATAATACATCACAAATACTAATTTAAAAATAAATACTTGACAAAAATATGAATTTCTTCATATACAAGTCCAAATATCATTATTTTATTGTTTATTTTGTATAAATTCACGATCCAGCAATGATTTTTTCATTTTATGACATTATGTGAAGTTTATATATCAGGTTCATTCATCTTGCGTAGAACCACTAAAATTTCCTACACAATCATATATACGTTATTACAATGTAAACCTTCTAATTAAATGTAGTCACTTTATACATATAACACGTATTAATTAGATGTAATTAAAAAGTTATAGCAGTTAGTTACAAATCATTTTCTCTTGAAACATACGACCTAATTAAATTTTACATTGTCTAATCAGGTGACAATAGAAGCTTCACATTCTGCTCCCGAACAAAAAAAGACAGAACACCAGACTGTCCAATCCGAGCTCCAAAGTGCAACACGCTTTGGAGACACCATTCTTCACCTACTTTTTACTAAAGGGCACAACGATCTCGCTTTGATGGTTTTCCGAAATGATGTGTCCCTATTAAAATCGCCAAACAAAAAATTAGAGACACCCCTGCACTATGCTGCAAAAGTCGAAAACGAGAATGTCATCCAAAACCTCATTCAAATTGATTCTGTTACTGTGAAGGCTGCTCTCCAACAAACAAATGAAAGTGGAGACACAGCCTTACACGTTGCTGCTAATTACGGCAATATAGATATCAGCATCGCGCTTATGAAGTTGGATCCTGAAGTGGCATACAGGATCAACCACAATATGTTTTCTGCATTGAACATAGCAATAGACAAAGAATATACTAAGATGGTGCAACCATGTTAGAACAGGACCATACTCTGGCATACACCCAATTTTCAACTGGAATGTTTCCAGTTCATTTAGCTGCAAGCACGAACAATAAGAAATTGGTATTGCATTTAATGGAAAAGTACCCTGCGTGTGCCGAGTTGCTGGATCCTCACGGAAGAAACCTTTTTCACGTTGCCTCAGAAGAGGGCATGACCTATAGTTTTTGTGAGATATTTAAAAACACCAGGGTTCGAGAAATGATTGCAAGAATGAATAATGCACAGGATTATGAAGGAAATACACCATTGCACATTGCAGCAATGAACGGTCACAAGGATACTATGTTCGCTATTTGGAAAAACAAGATGAATCTCGTTGCAGAAACAATCAAAAACAAGCAAGGCTTATTACCAATCTATCTTTCCTGGAATAAACTGGTAGACACTGATAAGGTATGCTTAAATTAACAATTACATCAGAAAATTATTTCTTATTTATTTTAGTTATCTCGTGTGTTGCTACCAACTATTGAACTACCAAGCACGTAAAATACATACTAGCAAATTAGATAATTAGGTCATGAATAATAGTTTCAGTGTCGACGCGCCAATGAGACTGAATGTTCGTAGTATAAGCAAATTCTACTAGCACTTCTAATATTAGGCATAAAGAACAATATATATTTTTGGATAAATTTATCAGAAAATTGTGCTACCAAAATATTTGGAATAATATCATTAGATGGGTCTAATTAGTTCGTATTAGGATAAGAGTGAGGATATGGTACTATGCATGGCGCACTTTGATTAGTACTATTTATCTATATCTTTAAAGTCCAATAGTTGACAAAACGTACCGTTCATTATGATCTCCATATGAAAATGTACTTGGAGGGCAAATTTAATTTTTTAAAATTGTTTTACTATTTTTTAGATATAGATACAAAATCACAAGATTTGGCTGGTCCAAAATTTTTAGATCATGTGATTTTGTACCTATTTAAAAATGAAGATCATATTGAGCGGTTCAAATTGATTGTTTGAATTTTGAAAATAGAAATATGCATTCATAGTACAGATCAAAGAGTGTTATACACATTACCACAGCCTCACTCTTAGAATAATATCACAATGTTATTTTCCCAATAAATAGAAGGGGACTATCTAACTCGTTACGTAAAAATTAAAAAACTTCATATATGTTGGGCACAAAAATTGCCACGAAATCTCTGTTTTCTCAATAGTGGTGTCCTAATCTTCTCCAGCTGCAAAGTACAGATTAGGACGTGAGGATTACGGCCTTTAAATGCTTATTGAATTTTACTTTTCGAATCTTAAAAATTAGCACTAATTATTGCGTCAATTACTAATTACCATTTACTAAATTAGCACAAGTTTTTTAACATCCTATTCTTCTCCTGTACACCATTTATTATTTTTGGATAAACAACACAAATATGAATTATACTCAATTACACCATTTTTTAGTTAAAAAATTATTCGAGTTGATCTTAACCGTTCGATTTAATTACAATGGCCAAAATAAAGAAAATATTGAACATTTAGCTTTACTGGTACCAAATCTATTAAATTTAATTGTGATAATTGAGCGCGAAATATGAAATCTTCGATTTTTTCTTTACTCAGTCTGGAGATTAAAATTATTAGAAGTTTTTCGGTGTATTGTAGTATGACCCAATAACACAAATATTTATCTTCTCCCATTTGGAAAGTTTAATTATTCATGTTGGAACTTGATATCTGTTAGTTACTTATTTGTCAAAAAGCAACTTTGATATCTGTTGTGATCTCTTACAGGATCTTCGTGATGACACTATTAGCGAGTACGTTAAGGAAGAAGGTAATAAGTTTACTAAAAAGTGGTTTGAGGATGTAATGGTTCCACCATTGGAAAATAAATGGGAGGCAACTCAAGTCATAGGATTGGGCACCGTACTTATCACAACTGTAGCATTTGCTGCCGCCTTCACAATACCCGGAGGTTATAACCAAGATGACGGTACACCAGTTCTAGGGAGACAATATATGTTTCGAGCATTTGTTCTAGCAAACGCCTTGGCATTTATACAAGGATTCTTAAGCTTATTCGGACTTGTAATATGCAGTCTGCCAGGTCAATTTGACAGAAACTACCTCACGTTTGCAAAATATTCATTTCTGTATGCAGCTAGTAGTATGGTTGTCGCATTTGGATTGGGGACGTATGTGACGCTTGCTCCAGTTTGCTTGCCTATCGCCATCCTCCTCCTTGTTATCACTCTGGTTGTAGGATCTCCTGCCGTGATTGTTGTTCTACTTTTGGGATATGCATATTTTAAATTAGCTAATAATTGGGCTATAGGGGTAGCACATGCCGTGTCTTTCCTGATCATCTTCTGCCTAGCCCTCATGTAGCTTGACGTCTGGCTTATTTGCTTCAAGCAGCATTTTTTTTTTCCTTTTATGTTATTTTTATTTATGATACGAACTTGGTTGGCTGGACTTTCTCAATTATGATGTTTCTTTTCTTACTGAATCTTCCACTCTTATGAATGGGCCAGATTTTTGCGGATGCTTTCGTTAATTTATATTGGAATATTAATTTCTAATTTTTTTGAAGTAAGACATTGGAAATATATTGTCTGGTTAGTTATCAGCTAAATCACCCAAGGCTAACGGGCCTAGACAGCTGTACTTAATTATCAGCTTTTGATCTTCAAGGTGTCTCAGTAGCTTTTTACTATTAAAATGTTTTTGGAAACTTTTTACTATTTTTTGGAAATTTTTTAAAATCACTTTTTAATAATAAAATATAAAAAGTTAAAAATTCTGAAAAACAGTTATGTTCAAAATTCCGAAAAAATATTTAAAAAAGATTCAAAAAATATAAAATTTGGTCTCCAAATATATGCTGTAAATAACGCTCCACATGATCTCTATATTAAAATGTGTTTGGAAACCAAATTTTGGAATTTTTTTATTATTTATTTAGAACTTTAGAAAATCAGTGTTTTAATTTAGTAAAAAACTAATAAAATTTCTAGGAAACAGTAAATTAGGGCAAATATGAAAAATGATGCTATGATAGATTTAAAATTATTTTTTAAAATGGATGTTAAATAGAACTAATCGGTTCAAATTAAGGACTTTAAAATCCAAAATTGGATACATTTAAAATTTGAAGGACTAGATGGAAGAGAAGGGAAAGGTTGCCCAAAATTGGTTGAAGTTCAAATCAAGAAATTGCTCAAGTCTTTCTGTAAAATGTCGCCCAGAATGCATTAAAGCACAAACCCACTTTTATTTAAATAAAATGGGTAACCTCGTAAGTGCAAAAGACCCCGGATTTCTTAGTTACTGTGAAAAGCCCAAATTAGTACCATTATTTATTACAAATTGTAAAGATATAACTGAATCCAGGTCGTAATTTTTCTTGCGGGCTTTGTTTTCAGACGTCATTCATACTAGTTGGTACATGCACCTAGCTAGCAATGCATAATTATCATATGTTACAAAACCATTGCAGATGCATTTTCTATATAATGTTTGTTCATAGTTATAGAAAGTCGTTCAAACTCTGTTTCGTTTTCACTCAAACAACTTCAAATTATCATTTTTCTTTTCATGCTTGTAAATTATATTTTATCGTATTATTATATATATTGTAAAGTAATGTGGGTGTTCATAACATCATTGCAAACAAGAGCACAACATAAAGATGTATAGTAATAAATTAATTAGATATATATTCTTTGTATTATTTTCAATTTTAATCCTGTGTGTTTTCAGCTTTTTCTGTGAGTTGTGTTTTTAATAAACTAGTAATATATTGAAGTAGATTTTATTAGTTTCTGAAATAATATTTCAATAGAGTGTCAGTAATTAAAAACCTACAAAAAAAAAATCTTAAAATTTTTTATTTCGTTTGATTTCAATACCCAAATAATTCTAATTTTTTTTTTGATAAAAGGCCAAAGGCCCATTTCATTGCAGAAAAAAAACCAAATAATTCTAATAAAACAGAATCATAGTACATAAATTGTATTACTTTTAGGCAATCCAATGAACGTTCAATAACTGGTTTCAAAACATAGCAACTGAACAAACTTTTTAAGTGGGAAAGACTGCTGCCACTCGATCAATACCAGAAGAATTCCAGGGTTTCGGCGAAAAAAAAAAATATATTTTTACCCATTTATCAAGTGGCAACATGAAAGCATTCACACAAGTTTAAACAAAGGATCCACAAGTGGAGCTCTGCATACGCTGTCCTGCTGACGCCAGCAGCTAAAGTTGTTCTGTAGCATCTTCCTAAAAGCACCGCAAATACAAAATCCTATTTTAACCTGCCTCTCCTTCATGTAACATATATAAACCACACGATCAGGCATACAGAGCACGCATCGGCAAAGCTGCAGCCATAAAAAGTGCTGTCCTGCCCTCCGTTCTTAATCAATTTACAATCCTGTCCTGATCGTCTCCATTACACTTAACTGAACCCGCCCATGTGCTGTAGATGCGTTTTCTACGGAGATACTATCCGATGTGTCCGGATTCCTAAAGTAACTCAATTTTTGGGTTTTGGATCGGAATCGTTCGAATCGAATTCGTCGCTCGAGATTGCTTCGGAATTCGAATCTGTTACTCGAGATGCGTGCACTCCACTTAGATGGATAGTCACGGATTCGAATCGGACGGTCCCGATTCAAAACTCATTTTTTGGGTTACTTCACTGGATCTGAATTCCTATCGAATACCGGTAGCCTGGATTGTAAATGAATTTAATTTACGTCTGTTCATCAACCGAGTGTACATGTCCCCAAACATCTTTATTTTTTTAATTTTGGTTAATAAATTGTTCAACATAGTTAGTTAATTGTTAATAATAAATTGCTATTAGTTTGAGAACTATATTTATCAATTATCTAGAATATACAAAAAAATATTATTCAAAATCTCACTGCAGTTATTTTTTCTATGTTTGATTATCATTATCCTAAACAATCATAATGACAAAATAATTCAGATATTTTACTTGTTAGATTTATCAGAAATAATTTTTCTATGTTAGATTTATCAGAAATCATTTTCCGATGTTAGTTTACCATATTATTGAATTTCACTTTTAGATTTTCTTCACCATAATATATTATTGATTTTTATTTATATCAGAAATCAATCCATTAATTTTAGATGAGAAAATAGTCATTTCCTATTCTTGTTTAGAACACAAGTAGCTGGGTGATCGCGCACACTGAATCAAACAAATGGAGTTGACTTCAAAATCTGAGCACAGAGTTTGACTAATAAATAAATTAAATACAAATGAGCAGTTGGCACTTGGCAGTGCCCGATGAATTCTAAACTATAGATTATATCAAGTGATCAACAACTGAATTCATTATTACACAAAATTAAATGAATGCACCTCGGAATCGGATCTTTCTCGAGTTGATTTACAAGGTAGTAGAATGATTACCTCCATGTCAATACTTGATTTCTTCAACAAAGAGTGATGAGTTCACATCGTTTGCTGCGCACCACGGTTTTGAAGAAGATTTTTCGAAAATTTATGCAACATGAATTTAAAACGATCGAATGGCATGGTCCCTAGCTGCGTAACATACACCCATTAGGGGTGTAAACGGATATGGATATCCGGGCGGATATCCGCTCTGAATCAGCATATAATCCGTATCCGGATTTAAACGGATACGGATAATTATCAATTACTCACAGAAGATGCGGATACGGATACGGATATGGTTTTAAATTTTGATATCCGTTTACTATCTGTATCCGTATCCGTATCCATATCATGTGAGGTTTTAAATTATTTTGCCTTCAAGGAGATTTGAACCCATGTCATGTGAGGTGAAAGTCTAAGCAACCAAGATACAAACACTACACTATACTATCTTTTGTTACTACTTTTTTATTTTGTTCTATATTCGTATTTCAATCCGTATCCGTAAATTATCCGCTCCGTATCCATATCCGTTTAAGGCGGATATGGTTTTAAATTTTGATATCCATTTACTATCCGTATCCGTATCCGTATCCGCTCATTGAAAGGCGGATACGGATTTGATATTAGCATTATCTGCTCCGAATCCGCTCCGTTTACACCCCTAACACCCACTCTTTCAATTTCATATCACAAAATCATGAGATTTTTTTATATATTCAATGAATTGTGAAGAGATAAAAAAGGTTTTTGCTTAATTTCTTTTTTGTGAGAACAAATGATTAATTTATCTATCCGTGATGAACACACAATGACATTTCAGTATACGTTCTTCCCCAAAATATTTATTGATTTTTTACATCAGAAATCAATCCAGTGATTTGATAAAGATAAAATAGTCAAAATACAGAACAAATCTCTTGAAATTATTCCAATTAATCTTATAACTAAATATACAAAATCAAAGAATATAACTAATTTATCTTATAAATACATAATAGTAAATATTGCTTAAAGTATTCATTATTATTTTTAATTTACAAACAGTGCAAACCGTGGCAATTTTTTTTTTTGGAAGTATAGTTTAAACTAAAGTACATAATAAAAACACTCATAAATTCATTATTGGATTAATTTCTCATGTACCCTTCAAGAGTTCTGCAATTTCTTATTTGCCCCTTTACTTTTTATTATATTCAATATGTCCTTTAACTTTGTTTTCTCTTCCTTTAAAAAAAATTCATAATTATTGTGTAATGGGCAAATAAGAAAGAGAAGACAAAGTTAAATGACATATTGAATGTAATAAAGAGTAAATGAGTAAATAATAAATTGAAGAACTCTTGGAGAGTACATGAGAAATTAACTCTAAATTTATAAGACGTGAAAAAGAGATGTACCATCTGAAAGCTGGAATAAAATCGGTTGTTATTCTTTTGGAAAAACAGGAACCTGTTTTTTCTCTTCCAAACATTGATTTTCATCGAGATTCGTGCATACAAAAATTTGAACTGTTGAATGAGAAAAAGTAGGTTTCTATTTTTCAAAACGAATAACAACAAATTCGTACTCCTGAAAGCATCATGCTTATACATATTTGGATTGCTTTTAAAAGAATTCAAATAGGGCAGCGCATTTATGGAATCTAGATGTAACAAATTTAATGGTGTTCTTGTCTACGCATTTTTCAAATAAAACTTATTAAGTAGCTTATTCCGTAAAAGGGGAAGATTATTTCCCCCATCCAACAACACTTGAGGCATTTTCTATTCTTATTTAATACACATGAGCAGCTGGCTGCAGATCTGCGATCTGAACTCGACTGAATCAAACTGAATTAACCAAATGAAGTAAATAGAACCTCGAGATCTGCCATTGGTTTGACTAATGAATTAAACAAATTAAGGAGCAGTTCGCAGTGCCCCATGAATTCTAAACTACATTATATCGATCATCTGAATTCATTATTACACAAAATTAAATGAATGCACCTCGGAATTCGGATATGCATGTCTCGAGTTGACTTACAAGGGGTAGTAAAATGATTCCCTCCATGTGAATGCTTTCTTTAAAGACTAAGGAGTTCACATCGTTTATGCTGCGCACCACGCGTTCCGAATGGAATTCGTATCCTCTGCATTAGCTCAAAAGGGAATCTTTTGAGTTAATGCATCTGGACCATCCGATCCACTTTTTAATCCGTGCAAATTAGATCCGCACTAATATTAAAGAGTCTCTTTGTTAAAATAAGACAGCCGGATTGGCTCCGTTTAATATCAGACGGCCGAGATGCATTAACTCAAAAGATTCCCTTTTGAGTTAATGCAGAGGATACGTGTTCGTGCCGAATGGCATACCGATGGATCGATTTTGAAGAAGATTTTTGAAAACTTATGCAACATGAATTTAAAACGATTGAAACGGTCCCGATATGCGTAACGTACACCCAATCTTTCAATTTCATATGACAAAATCATGAGATTTTCTAGTTTATATATTCAACGAATTTTGAAGAGAGAAAAAAAGGTGGTTGCTTAATTTTTTTCCGAAAATAAATGATTTATTTCTCTACCTGTGACGCATACGCAATAATATAAAGGCATATGTTTGTGTATGAAAGTAAAAAAAAATAAACTTTTGCTCTCGAAACCGACCAATTAGAACTTTAGAAGACTGAATATTCCTCTTAAACATACCACATTTTTTTTAATAAATGGAAAAATGTATATTTTATAAATATAAAATGGGTTTTAATAGAACAGCTATTAAATTATGTAACTATGTGAGTTTTTTAAATTTAGATGGGTAAATATGATATTAAGAACTTTAGAGAGGGAGATACGTAATTTTCATATTTTTGAGGGATATACATGAAGTTGTCTCAAATTATATATCCAGCTAGAGTTTGTCTTCGCATAAACAAAATTAAAAAAAAAGAAAATATCTTCCGAATTTATTGCACACTTGATAGCTCTTAGAATGTGCTTCACAACTCAATCATTAAAGGAAAAGAAGAGGAGGGGAGGTGAACTGAGCTGTGACCGAACCTGTCCGGAGAGTTTACTTCCTCCACAATAAAAAATTCGAAGGTAAAAACAAAGGGACAGGAGGAGAGCAGAGGTAAATGCTTTGTAGAAACTCAACAAAATCTCTCACTCCCAAATTAGAGTGTAGCCGAGGTGAACTCCACTTGATCACCTTCCATTACCTTCTTTTCCTTCCCTCTTAGCACAGCTGTTCTCGAGCACGAATTCACATGACCTCAGGTTACCTGACTCAAGCAAATTACGATCGGACGGTCCATTTAACATATCACGAATCTCAAAACAGACCCCCTATAGTCTCAATAGGCACTGGATTGAGTTTGGCTCAGATAGAATTAATCTGGGCCGGCCGTTGCAATTTGCTTGAGTCAGGTACCCGGGAGGATATCTGTCCCTCGAGCACACCCTAAATCATTAATCGTACAATTTGTAACAAAATTAAAAACCACGTGAATCACATTATGCACTAGAACCCCTAGTGTTTTGTATATTACACATTGATAGCAAGAGCAATTCGTCATTGAACTCTTGCAAAATATCATGCAAGACATCCATGGTATCACCTCCAGTACCATCAGGGGCTAGCACGAACTTTGACTCCTCCGGCTCAAAGAAGCCATTGCCATCCTTGTCCAAGTAGGAGAAGGCATAATCTCTGAACAATAACCATATTCTTATTACTCATTTGGTAAGGATTAGAGGTATGCACTAAATTACCATGTTATCATGATTGAAGGCACCACATGTTTCATCAAAAATATTTTTCTTTGCTTAGTTCCAATCAATATATAATATAACCGCAAGCTCCAGTAAAAGTCATCAATGGCTGAAGCTGACCAACCCAAGCAAAAGGAAAAAGAGTAATAGGTACCATGAATCAAGGGAAACAGATTAACAAAATAACGCACACATGCTGAATTCTCTAATATACCTTTAGGAGGAAATAATGCATACATTTTGATTTTAAAGGCTTCTAAATTTTAGGTTAGGTGAACTTAGATGGCGGATTCTTTTCGTCTGTTTTCTTTGATGTTGAACTTCTGAAATGGATTTTAATATTCAAGTTTTTTGAATCTCGAGAGAAGGATGGCAAGGCCCTATTGTTTGAGTTTTACCTTCTGCTAT
Source organism: Carex parvula (assembly GCA_025461045.1). Taxonomy (NCBI): domain Eukaryota; kingdom Viridiplantae; phylum Streptophyta; class Magnoliopsida; order Poales; family Cyperaceae; genus Carex; species Carex parvula. The sequence goes on along the minus strand of JAJGRW010000353.1, from coordinate 41,569 downwards.
TATTTATTTTTTATAACAAACAAGTTGCTTTACACCAATCTAGAGGTACTTCAATTTTACTATACTTTAAAAGACATTAAATAGTAGTGTGTTCATTGATTGAAGATGTAATAATTATCTGACAGCTTGACATAAATAATCTTTAAGCTAAGGTCGTTCACATATTTTCTCCTTCAAAGCGAAATAGTAAATTGTTAAAAATTAAACAATTTCAGAAATATTAATTATAAGGAACTTTTCCAAATAATGATCTTTGAAGAGGTGAAATGGATCTTAAATTTCAGCTCGATTTTCTTATTAGGTTTAGGATGAATCAAGCCTCAATGATGAGTAATTTTCTTGAATCAGTATATATAAAGTACAGTGTGCTTCAAGGAACCACCTTGATTGTTATTGTGTCATTTTAACAGACGAATCATGGCAGAGGAATTGGGAAGGAGTGATTGGTATCATCATATTCAGTATTATTTATATCACCAAGGACAAATTGGATTGCTCGGAAGCTCCACTGCTTCTGCACACCGAAAAAAATCAGAAGATGGACAAACCGACGAAGAAATGTATATATGAAGGTGGCTCGCGGCGATCCCTCTCCCCATGCACCTGCAAAATTTCTCCTATTTCTCGTCTAGTACAAGATTCATTCTTGTTTGCTTTAAATTCGTACAAATTTCACTTAAAAAAAAAATAAGAATCATCCTTTTCGGACGAATAAAGGGTGAACAGTCAATTAGATAAAATATAGGTGATTTTTTTTTTTAACAAGACTAATTATTATCATTTAGAAAACTTTATATTTGAGAAGAGTTGACAGAATATATTTAAAAAAAAAACAAGAAGAGAGACAACTTGTCTCTCCATTTAAGGCGCGCGCCTCCCAGTGATGCAACATGTTACCGGTCAGAAGTTAAATTAATTAAATACAACACATTATTGACCTTCAGACTCCACTATAAAATATTCCCCATGTGCAACATGCAGTAAGTTATATAAATATAGCATGGTATTGTTTTTCAAACTGCACAAATAAAATCTTCCTCAACAATCTATCCTCTGCAGCAAAAGTGTAAGAGCAATTCAAGCTAAACTGATATATAGTAATGGCCATTCCATCCTCCCAAAGCATTAGATCTGAAAGTGAAATGGTGTCCGAATTACGTCCAATTATGCCAGTTGATCTTTTTATGGCAGCAATAGCAGGCAACCGCGATGTATTAATACCACGTCTTGGACTACAGCCGGAAGAACCAATGGAAATTGATCAGGTAATATTTCACAAACTATTTCTTGCTTATATAGTGTCTGTAATTAATCTACCTAATTAAACCGGGGGAGCACACATAGGGAATTGCATTTTGCGCCGTTAAGACATTACATTTAGTTTTCATCTTATTTATATTATGACTTCTATTAATTGTCATCGTTTGTTGTTATTGTCATTATTATTATGATTATTATTAATGTCATTAACGTTGTAATTCTGCTTATCTTTTATATATGATTTTTATGATAATTCTTCTAGTGTGCATCTAAATATTTCAATATATACATTAGAACCATCATTTGGTCTAGTGGCAAATGCAATACTTTTCATGTGGGAGGTCGTAAGTTCGAACCCTAGATGGAGGAATCACTTGCAGATATTAAATAGTTTGGTGTCTTGACATACGTATGACTACTAAAATTTGAACTGAATAGATTTAATAATTTTTCTTTTCATTAAGAAGTTATTTTTCAATGAGGAACTTATATATTAAGATTGTCATAACAAAATTTCTTATAAAAAGATAGGAAATTTGATACTATTACTCAAAATTTCTTTTCTGCTTTAGTAATCACCGACTATTATTCTAGATTTGCACTGAAGCAAGTATAATGTACATAGAATTACTAATATTTTTTTGTTGCAGTGGGAAAAAGTCCACTGATTTCGTTGAAATAATCAAATTGTTCAAGTTAGATAACAAACATCTAGTACTAAATGTTTTGAGTTATGCCTAAAATTTGTTGACTGGTTAATCATTTTGTACCAGATAATACTTTTTTTATATAAATATAAATATTAATATTTGTATCTTTGCAAAATTGTAGGTTTTGACAGAAGAAAAAGATTTTGCAACGACATCAAGTCTAAACAGGCCTCGACTACTGAATTCACTTTCCTATCCAACAGTAAGTATCATCAGTATCTAGCAATAATCCTTCTTCAAATAGCAGCTTGTCACATGTTAATATTTAAAAATGTTCTTCTCACTCTGTTAATATTTCGCGAACTATTTATTGCTTATATAGTGTCTGTTATCTACCTAAAATTTGTTGACTGGTTAATCATTTTCCACCAGATAATACTATTTTTATATAAATATAAATATTAATATATGTATCTTTGCAAAATTGTAGGTTTTGACAAAAGAAAAAGATTATGCAAAGACATCAATTCTAAACAGGCCTCGACTACTGAATTCACTTTCCTATCCAATGGTATGTATCATCAGTATCTAGCAATAATCCTTCTTCCAATAGCAGCTTGTCACATGTTAATATTTAAAAATGTTCTTCTCACTCTGTTAGTCTGTTGTTGAAGAATTTCATGGAGTTCCCTCCTGAGTCCTGCCTAAATATATATAATATAGAGTAATTGTATCTTCTTCCATCACCCAGTCCCCTACGCTCCCAATCGTTTCAGTCAACGCGCTAAAACTCAGTTCCCTAAAAAATAAAAACCAATTTTTCCCGTCAAATCCTCAAACTCACTTAAACCTCTAATCGTCTCTCATCCAATTAATCCTCAAAAAATAAAAAACCCAAGTCGCGCTGGAGCATGACTCCGTCTCTTTCTATCGAAAGATTTGCCAATTCCGAGGCTTATATGTTTGTCGCCCCCAAATTGAGTTCTTGTAATCTTTTCTCACCTAATCAAATTTCGTCGAGTCCTGCGCAGAATTTTTCTTAGGCCAGAAGTAATAAGCCTATCAAAAGTTATTTTCTGTTTTCAATTTTTTTTTAAATTCCGTCGTTATACTCGGTAAAAAAATAATTCAACAATTTAACTTGTGTGTCTATGATTTCTATTGAGGGTTTTGAAAAATTGTCGTTTTTTTTCTTTTTGTTTGTTTTATGAACTGGTTTTCTATATAATTTAGGGTTTATTTTCTATGTACCCTTAAAAAACTCTTTGGTTTCTTATTTACCCTTAAAAATTTCAATATATCTTATTTAACCTCTAACTCTCACAAACCTTTCTTATTTGTCCCTTGAGTTTTTTGGATTAAAAATCATGCAATCAACAATTTGTTATTTTGACTATGCCCCTCGTCGAACTATGATTGTTTTCAAATACTATTTTGGTAATGTTTATTGAGATATAAATACTTGTAAGACAAAATATAAATACTTGTAATATTTAATATTAATATTAGAGTGTGCTCCTAAAGACGTGTTTACTCTGTCTAGACCTGTTTTGAGGGTGACGTATAGCAACTTTACCCTCTCTTTCCTTCACTCCCCTCATGTGATCCCTCTCTGATTTTTCTCTTCTGGAGAAGGTGAACGACTTTGGTTAGGTCCGGTCTGATCGCTCTACCTCTCTTCCCTTTTCTTTCTTTTAATGAGGGTCTTCTGGAGCACAGCCTTAGTCTCTTTCAAATTATCAAGTAAATGGACTCAAAAGTACAATTAATTCTCATCTTCATATCATCAAATCTATTTTTTAAGTAAGAGTTCGTTTGTTTTCTATGAGCAGAGGAGTTCTTATTGGAGAATAAAGGATCCCTCCGTTTCAAATAAATGTTATATTTGTCAATTCAATTTTAAAAATAATTAAATAAAAAGTTAAATAAAGAAAAGGAGATAGAAGAAATATTTTAAATTTTATGAGAATGTTGGATATTATGGTGTTTTAACGGAGAAAATTAATTATTTTAAAAGTTTGTATTGGCACAATAGAAATTGTCCCTTTTAATTAATACAATTTCTTGGAAGGTCCTGTCGTAAATAGTGGCCGAAATAGTCACCCAGTTGTTTTGCTATTCCAATCATAAAGTTGAATTGGTGTTTATTTTAAATAACTGAATTAATATTAACCTCAATAATTCCGTCATGGTCAGAACATACTCTTTAAGTCCCTCCGATGACCAAGATCACGTTTGTATTTCTACATTCCATTCCATAATAAGAAAGCTTTAGACCTTTTTTTCTGACAAGCTAAATATTGTTGGTCACTTGCATTTGTACTTTGAGTCAACGGTTCTCTGACATTTTCTTGTTACTTTTCTCTTGATTACAATACATTACTGCTATAACTTGTAAATCTTCTTATTTTGTACTTTTTAATAAATGGAAAATAGTAGGCCTCAAACTACTTTCTAAAAAAAAAAAAAGAGTAGTTAATTGTTGATTTAGGCATGCATGCATGACCTATTTTAGTTTGATTTAGTAATTTGGGATTTGTGTTTTTAGTGGAAGACAAAAAAAAAAAGTGCTGATAGAAAGTTATATAATCGACCTCTGTTTTTTTCATTATTTAATTCAATATTTCGTTGCATATAAAAAAAATTCTGTACAAGATCCTGTTGGCCCCGTTTAAAATCTCTTTACATCTCTAAGACTCTAATGCATTCAAACATCGTCCAATACTCAAACTAATCAAGAATCCACTATTATTGATTGAGTCTATGGTACTATGCATATCACAGGTTGGTCCGTAATATGGATTAATATTTTCGTTTTCAAAATTCTAACGGTCGATCCGAACCGTTCAACATGATCCCCATATGAATATGTACTTGTAGACCAAATTTTATATTTTTTAGAATTTCTTTACCATTTTTTAAGATAGGTAGAAAATCACTTGATCTGAAAATTCTGGACCATCCAAAAACAGTGATTTTCTACCTATCTTAAAAAATAGTAAAACAATTCTAAAAAATATAAAATTCGATCTGCAAATAAATATTCATATTAAAATCATGTTGAACGGTTCGGATGGACCGTTAGGATTTCGGAAATAAAAATATTGATCCGTATTATGGACCAAATCGTGCTATGCATAGTACCATAGACTCACTCTTATTATAATACATCACAAATACTAATTTAAAAATAAATACTTGACAAAAAATATGAATTTCAACACTAATGAGTCCTTACTAATTCATATACAAGTCCAAAGATCATTATTTTATTGTTTATTTTGTATAAATTCACGATCCAGCAATGATTTTTTTCATTTTATGACATTCTGTGAAGTTTATATATCATGTTCATTCATCTTGCGTAGAACCACTCAAATTTCCTACACAATCATAGGATTGAGATCTGCTGCGATCCGAATATTGAGCACAGTAACCCTGCAATTCCTGCTTTTCCAAATCTAGCCGTCCAACTTTTTGGTGCACACATCTCAAAACAGATAGTTTTTCTATGCACGCATCTCGAAACAATTCGACAGCTGGATTTGAAAAAGCAGGAATTGCAAGGTACTGTTCACAGTACCCGGATTGCAGCAGATTCTCACCCCACAATCATATATACGTTATTACAATATAAAGCTTATAATTAAATGTAGTCGCTTTATACATATAACACGTATTAATTAATTAGAGTAATTAAAAAGTTATAGATGTTAGTCTTTTACAAATCATTTTCTCTTGAAACATATGACCTAATTAAATTTTACATTGTCTAATCAGGTGACAATAGAGGCTTCACATTCTGCTCCCGAACAAAAAAAGACAGAACACCAGACTGTCCAATCCGAGCTCCGAAGTACAACACGTTTTGGAGACACCATTCTTCACCTACTTTTTTCTAAAGGGCACAATGATCTCGCTTTGATGGTTTTCCGAAATGATGTGTCCCTATTAAAATCGCCAAACAAAAAATTAGAGACACCCCTGCACTATGCTGCAAAAGTCGAAAACGAGAATGTCATCCAAAACCTCATTCAAATTGATTCTGTTACTGTGAAGGATGCTCTCCAACAAACAAATGAAAGTGGGGACACAGCCTTACACGTTGCCGCTAACTACGGCAATATAGATAGCAGCATCGCACTTATGAAGTTGGATCCTGAAGTGGCATACAGGATCAACCACAATATGTTTTCTGCATTGAACATAGCAATAGACAGAGAATATACTGAGATGGTACTGACTATGTTAGAACAGGACCGTACTCTGGGATACACCCAATTCTCAACCGGAATGTTTCCAGTTCATTTAGCCGCAAGCATGGGCAATGAGAAATTGGTATTGCATTTAATGCGAAAGTACCCTGATCATGGCGAGTTGCTGGATTCACACGGAAGAAACCTTTTTCACTTTGCTGCGGAAAAAGACAAGTACTCTGTTTTTTTCAACCTATTTGAAAAAAACCCCAGCAATCAAGAAATGATTGCAAGAATAAATAATGCAAAGGATTATGAAGGAAATACACCATTGCACATTGCAGCAATGAACGGACACAAGAATACTATGTTCATTATTTGGACAACAAAGATGAATCTCGTTGCAGAAACAGTCCAAAACAAGCAAGGCTTAACACCACTCCAACTTTCCTCGAGAAAACTGCTAGAAACTGATAAGGTATGCTTAAATTAACAATTACATCAGAAAACTATATCTTATTTATTTTAGTTATCTCGTGTGTTGCTACCAACTACTGAACCACCAAGTACGTAAAATACATACTAGCAAATAGGGATGCATAATAGTTTCAGTGTCGACGCGGCAATGGGGCTGAATGTTCGTAGTATAAGCAAATTCTACTAGCACTTTTAATATTAGACATAAAGAACAATATAGTTTTGGATAAATTTATCTGAAAATTGTACTACCAACATATTCGAAATATCATTAGATGGGTCTAATTAGTTCGTATTAGATTAAGAGTGAGGATATGGTACTGTGCATGGCGCACTCTAATTAGTACTATTTATTTATATTTTTATTTTTAAAGTGCAAATAGTCGTATAAAACCGTTCATTATGATCTCCATACGAATATGTAATTGTAGGGCAAATTTAATTTTTTGGAATTGTTTTACTATTTTTAGATATAGATACAAAATCACTAGATTCGGCTGGTCCAAAAATTTTAGATCAATTGATTTTGTATCTATTTAAAAATGAAGATCATATTGAGCGGTTTAGATCAACTGTTTGGACTTTGAAAATAGAAATATACATCCATAGTACAGACCAGAGTGCGTTGTACACAGTACCATAGGGCTTTATACACAGTCCCAATAAATAGAAGGGGACTACCTAACTCGTTACGTAAAAATAAAAAAACTGTATATATGTTGGGCACAAAAATCGCGACGAGATCTCTGTTATTCTCAATAGGGCTTTATAGTGGTGCCCTAATCTTCTCCAGCAGCACAGGACAGATTTGGATGTGTGGATTACGGCCTTTAAATGCTTATTGAAATTTTTTTTTTCGAATCTTAATAATTAGCCCTAATTATAGTGTCAATTACTAATTACCATTTACTAAATTAGCATGAATTTTTTTAACATCCCAATCTTCTCCAGTACACCATTTATTTTTGGATAAACAACACAAATATGAATTATACTCTGTTACACCATTTTTTAGTTAAAATTTTTTTCGAGTTGATCTTAACCATTCGATTTACAATGGCCAAAATAAAGAAAATATTCAACATTTAGCTTTACTGGTACCAAATCTATTAAATTTAATTGTGATAATTGAGCGCTAGAAATATGAAATCTTAGTTGGTAGCCACTACCAACCTTTCAAAAAAAAGAAATATGAAATCTTCGATTTTTTCTTTACTGAGTCTGGAGATTAAAATTATTAGAAGTTTTTCGGTGTATTGTAGTATGACCCAATAACACAAATATTTATCTTCTCCCATTTGGAAAATTTAATTATTCATGTTGGAACTTAATTGATATCTGTTAGTTACGTAAGTGTTATTTGTCAAAAAGCAACTTTGATATCTGTTGTGATCTCTTACAGGATATTGATCATGACACTATTAGCGAGTACGCTAAGGAAGAAGGTAATAAATTTACTAAAAAGTGGTTTGAGGATGTAATGGTTCCACCATTGGAAAATAAATGGGAGGCAACTCAAGTCATAGGACTGGGCGCCGTACTTATCACAACTGTAGCATTTGCTGCCGCTTTCACAGTACCCGGAGGTTATAACCAAGATGACGGTACACCAGTTCTAGGGAGACGATATATGTTTCGAGCATTTGTTCTAGCAAACGCCTTGGCATTTATACAAGGATTCTTAAGCTTATTCGGACTTGTAATATGCAGTCTGCCAGGTCAATTTGACAGAAACTTCCTCACGTTTGCAAAATATTCATTTCTGTATGCAGCTAGTAGTATGGTTGTTGCATTTGGATTGGGGTTGTATGTGACGCTTGCTCCAGTTTGCTTGCCTATCGCCATCCTCCTCCTTGTTATCACTCTGGTTGTAGGATCTCCTGCCGTGGCTGTTGTTGCAGGTTTGGGATATGCATATTCTAGCTTAGCTAATAATTGGGCTATAGGGGTATCATATGCCGTGTCTTTCCTGATCATCTTCTGCCTAGCCCTCATGTAGCTTGACGTCTGGCTTATTTGCTTCAAGTAGCATTTTTTTTCCCTTTTATGTTATTTTTATTTATGACAACATGGAACATTTTTAATACGAACTAGGTTGGTTGGACTTTCTCAATTATGATGTTTTTTTTCTTACTGAATCTTCCACTCTTTTGATGGGACAGAACTTAATTTCGGCCTGAATGGGCTAGATTTTCGCAGATGCTTTTGTAATTAATTTATATTGGAATATTAATTTCTAATTTTTTTGAAGTAAGACATTGGAAAATTAAATAGTCTGATTAGTTATCAGCTATATCACCAAAATGTATGTGTTCCATTCTCGTTCTAGCGCCCAAGGCTAACGGGCCTAGAGAGCTGTACTTAATTACCAGCTTTTGAACTTCAAGGTGTCTCAGTAGCTTTTTACTATTAAAATGTTCTTGGTATTAAAATGTGTTTGAAAACTTTTTACTATTTTTTTGAAATTTTTAAAAATCACTTTTTAATAATAAATATAAAAAAGTTAAAAATTCTGAAAAACAATTATTTTCAAAATTCCAAAAAAATATTTAAAAAAGATTCAAGAAATATAAAATTTGGTCTCCAAATGCTTGTAAATAATGTTCAACATGATCTCTATATTAAAATGTGTTTGGAAACCAAATTTTGAATTTTTTTTTATTTGTTTAGAACTTTAGAAAATCAGTGTTTTAATTTAGCAAAAACATTAATAAAAATTTCTAGGAAACAGTAAATTTTTTTTACAAAATGTAAAATTTTGTTTACATCCACATTTTAATATGGATATTGTGCTAAGAAGTCGGATCAACAACCTGAACTTTGAAAATAAAGATATGAGACTTTTATTTCTCAAAGCTTGATAGTCCAACTTTCTCTCTCTCGCCATAATACCATAATACCCTGTTCTTAAAATTGATACAATCGATCCCTAATATCCTGTTCTTCACAAAACAGATGCAGCAAATTACAAGAAATAAGCTACGGAACATAAATTTTGAGATGTATAATGAAATTCCTTCAATACGAAATCGAATCATATATCCAATCACCTCCCAGGTTGATGGAGATAAATCGAGTTATCGATTGGATTATATATGAATTTAAGAAAGGGAGAGAGAAGGGAAAGGTAGCCCAAAATTAGTTGAAGTTCAAATCCAACAAGTCAAGTATTTCAAGAAAAAATGTGGCCCAAAATCTATTAAAGCCCAAACCCACTTGCAAATAAAATGGAAAACCATGTTACGTCAAGTCATTCCAGCTCCGTACAGAAAAAGAAAAGAGAAGATAAAAATTGCCCAGGTAATTAACAAGAAAGGACGACCAGGTCGTAATTTCAAAAGACCCCGGATAAATTTCAAAATATTATTCTTTCCTTCTTTGCTTGTAAACTTACTGCGAAAAGTCCAAAAGAGTAACAATTTGTAATATTGCAAAGATATAACTGAATCCAGATCGTAATTCCTCTACTCGTATAGAATGTTTAAACTCTTTATCGTTTGCGGTTTGCCCCCTAATAAATTTTACAATAATATTATTTCCTTCTTTGCTTGTAAATTATTTTTTTGTCGTATTATTATATTACGTTGTAAAGTAATGTCGTTGTTTTTATGTTCATTGTAAGACAACAACATTAGAACAAAAATTTAACCAAAACAACGAGGCCAAGGCGTCTGAAGTTACAATTACATACTCATGTTAGTGTACTCTTATTCTCGTAAGTTTATACCACGATCACTATAAAACAATATATAGTCATGAATTTTGCATCTTAATTAGTTAACTCAATCGGAGTATTGCTATAAACTGTGCGTTCACAAATATAGTTGTTTGGATAGAGTATTTCATAAAACAATGATACTCTTACCAGCCTTAGATTATGGAAACGGCGTACTATACCCTCCCTCGTGAAACAATACATATAATTATGGTACCCAATTGGAATTATTTAGAAACGAGTCGCATATTCAGTACAAATTTCAACGCTACACTTTTATATCTAAATAAAATTGCTGCTGCTTTGGAACATCAAATAACGACATGAGATACAAATGTATAATAATAAATTATGTGCAATAACTTGGTTTAAAAATTATGCAAAACATATTATAGTACATAAATTGTAATATTTTAAGCAATCCAATTAATCAACGTTCATTGACTTGTTTAGTGGAAAAACTTCTGGCATTCCATTAATATTGGATGTATTCAAAGTTTTGGTTGAATAAAAGAACGATATTTGCTCGTTTATCATTGGCAACATGAAGGTGTTCAAACAAGTGGAAGCAAAAGATCGAACATAGAAGCCTCTGCTTACGCTCTCCTGCTGACGCAAGCAGATGAAGTTCTTCTGTGACATCTTTCAAAAAGCATGGCAATGCAAAATTAAATTTTAAATTGTCTCTCCATTATGAAAACATGTGCCACAAGATATCATTTCGTCTGATCTGAATCTCCAAAATAAATCGTCTTATCATAATATTTAAAAATTGAGAATAATTCAAATATCTTAGTTTTTAAACTTTAGTAATTTAATATTTCAAACTCAAATATCAAAATAAAATGGTTAAATATGAAATATTTATTATTTTCTTTATGCATATGAAAAATACTACAATATTTCGATTTTATTTTAATTGAATCCAAAGTTGCAAGAGAAAAAATGACTAATAATTGAATCCAACTATGCTGGTGGAACCCGCCCATGTGCTCTTTCTAGGTCGACACTATCTGCTATGCTACTTGACTGATTGACTCCCAGGAAGCCTGAATTGTAATAGAATTGTGCACGAGTTGAATGATTCAGTCCAGTGCAATATCTGAGTTGTCAGTTTGTTTGACACAAATCTCAAAACGAACTCGTGGTCTATATCTAAATAGACACCGAATTTCAATTACACGGTTGGAAGTTTGCCAACGCTTATTGTACTCGGTCCAGTATCTAGGAGGATACGGTTTCAGAGTTGAACCCACATAAGTGCTGTAGATGCGTTTTTCTACTTAAGTAGGTACTGTACGATCTATTTTTGAACATCTTTATTTTTAATTATATTTAATAAATAAATTGTTCATAATATTTAGTTGAATATTACAAGTAAATAATTAATAATTACATAACTGCATTTATTAATCACACAATTTTTAATATATACAAAATTTATAACTAAAAAAAAGTATATGTAGTGTTATATATATATGAATCTTACATGGTTGGTTATCATTATTCTAAACAATGTTTTGACAAGACCATTTATGTTTTCTACCAGTTAGATTTTGGCGATGATTTTATGTTGCTTTCTTATTCAGTTAAACAATCCTGATGATTTTATACTACAAGAACGATCGATCCAAACCGCTCAATATGATCTTCATATGAAAATGTGTTTGGAGAGAATTTTATATTTTTTGAAATTTTTTTACTATATTTTTAGATAGGTACAAAATCACTGTTTTGGATGGTTCAGTATCTTCTTAATACAGTGATTTTGTATCTATCTAAAAAATAGTAAAAAATTTTAAAAAATATAAAATTACCATTAATTTCAACTAAATTGTTTTTTTATAAAGCAAGAGAATTTGAAAACACAATTATCTATTCCGACAAATTCAATTATTTAACTAAATAACAAACATGCAAAAAAAGTAATATGTTTAACATTTTTCTTATAGCAAAAAACATACATTAAATAACAAATGTACATCACTAATTATTACAAAAATATTATTATATGAAATGTCACATAAATTTTACCATCACTAATTATTGCTCAAACATTATCATATAATATTATTTTATATAATTACCCTATAGGGTAACAGGTACGAAATAGCCTTTACCTATTAGCTAACGAAAAAAAATCCTTACCCATACCCATACCCGATAAGCTAATGAAAAAAAAACTTACCCATATCCGTCTTAACAAATACGGTACGGATAGGGTAAACGGTAAAAAGGTTATCATTGACACTCCCTAGTTCTTCTGTGATATCTATCGAAAAGCATGGCAATGCAAAATCAAAATTGAAATTGTCTCTCCATTATGAAAACATGTGCCACATGTAGTGTATTGAAATTGTCTCTCCAGGACCGGACCGGACAACCCGTGGTTCGGACCTGGACTGCCCCAGACTGTGCCCAAACCCGGACCCGACCGGACCTTGGCTAGAAACGGGTCTAGCAAGAGTTTGGGTCACTAATTTTCACTAAAACCGTGTAGGACCAGACCGAACTTAACTGTGGAACCGTGTAGGACCGGACTGGACCAAACCCGGACCAAACTGTGTAGAACCGGACCCAATCCGAATTTAGCTATTCTGACCTCTGTTAATTAATCATTAAAACTGTACCAATCTATCATATTTTTCTATAGAGAAATTATATTATCTAGAAACTAGACTTTCATACCTTTATGTTGATATAAAGAACACAAAAATCCATGCAGCCATTTTCTCTAAATTGAATTTTCAATATAGTCAAAATTATAGGACTGCTCACTGGAATTTCAGCTTTTCTGATTTATGACCTCTGTCAATTAATCTTTAAAACTGTACCAATCTATAATATTTTTGTATAGAGAAATTATATTATCTGAAAACAAGACTTTCATACCTTTATTTTGATATAAATAACACAAAAATCCATGCAGCTATTTTCTCTAAATTGAATTTTGAATCTGCTTAAAATTATTGGACTGCTCAATGAAAAAAATAAAAACAAATAAAGACCAGAACTCGGACCGGACCGTGTAAATTTGGACCACGGTCCTAGCACGGGTTTGGACCAACCACAAAAAATCGGATCCGCCGGACCCGGACCGTTTAAACCCATAGACTCGTGGGAACCGTGGACCGGCCGGGTCTAGACCGTACCGGCCCGTTTGCAAAACACTAGCCACACGATATCATTTCGTCTGATCTTAATCTCCAAAACAATCGTCTTATCATAATATTTAAAAATGGAGAAGAATACAAATATCTTAGTTTTTAATACTTTAGTAATTTAATATTTCAAACTCAAATATCAAAATAAAATAGTTAAATATGAAATATTTATTATTTTCGTTATGCACATGGAAAATACTACAATATTTCAATTTTATTTTAATTAACATCAAATTATTGCCAAAATACACTGATATTGATAATCTTGGGATGTTGATTTTTTCAATATATTGATTAACATAAAAATCAAATAAAAATATTTTTTTATTTGCATCTATAGAAAAATGATGTAGATCACACTATTCTTAGAATTTTTATTATTAGAAAAAAAATTAAAATTTTATTATTAGAATATTAAAAAAGCGACATGTTGGACACAAAAAATAAGGACATTCAAATCTTCTTCCTAACAATTATACAAAACAAATTAAAGTGCATAAAGGCAATACAATCAGCTTTCCAAATGTAGAATCAGGAAAAAAATAATGGAAAAATATCAGCCATACGATTCAAAGCTTTCATTAAAAAAAAAAACAATTTTCTTTGACTAAAATCAACGCCTCGTGTAAGAATATTGGAGGTTTGAATTCAAATATAAAATCTTTTATGGATGTTCTTGCTTTCTATTTTTATAGTTAGATAACTATAAAGGAATTTCTATCTTAGAAAATCATTAAAGAAAAACAAAATGAAAAAAATGGTTTCCACCCATTCATCAAGTGGCATCATGGAGGCGTTCACACAAGTGGATTTTTTTTTAAAAACGTAATTAAAATAATTAATTTAAAAAAAACAACTTGATTACTTATTTTTTTATAAAAATCATAAGAACCGAACTGCCAATTCGGTTTGAAGGATTTTTTTTTTCCGGACCGAATTGCCAATTCGGTCCAGCCATTTTTCACATTTCCCGCATCTTTTCTGTGTAACTTTTGTGTAATTCACTTTGGACCGAATTGCCAATTCGGTCCAGAGGCTTTTTTAGCCCAGACCGAATTGGCAATTCAGTCTAGAGGCTTTTTTTTTTGTTTTTTTGTTTTTTTTAGAGACACTAAGAAGAGCAAAATAAAGAAATCTAACATTGAAAATTTAAATTTTTTGTTTAAATTATTTGTTAGATTACTTCTTTTGATTTACAATTAGCATATTTATACTAAAATACACTAAATTACTTGAAATTATGTTGAATTTACACTATATTACAATAAATTATGTTGAATTACACTAAATTACGCTAAATTACAATAACTTCGCTAATTATGCTGAAATACGGTAAATTACACTAAACTACGCAAAATTATGCTAAAGTAGACCGATTTTGTGTCATATTTCATGAATTATAAAAAATAGTAAAAAAATTCCGTAAATAGTAATAATTGGTATTCTACAAGTTCATTATGTAACTAATTTACTAAGCTACTTAGATTGAATAATAGATATGAAAATCTTAATCGGAAACTTCAACTCAAGTTTTGAGGCTCTTTTTTTCTTAGTTTTTTGGCAATTCTGAATTTTGAAATCTGGAGTAGCAGGCACGGACGCATGCGTCTTTTTGCAAGCTTTCCGAAAAGTGGTCATTTGCTGAAGTCGGACACTCGAGCGCCGTTTTATGGCCATTTGAAGTTTCGTCGTCGTTTTTCGCCTTTTCAGTGAAGATATCGTTTCCATTCATATGTAATTTAGCGTAATTTATCATATTTTAGCGTAATGTAATGTAATTTAGCTTAATTTAACTTAATATAGTGTAATTCAACATAATTTCAAGTAATTTAGCGTATTTTAGTATAAATATGCTAATTATATATCAAAAGAAGTAATCTAACAAATAATTTAAATAAAAAAATTCAAATTGTCAGTGTTATATTTCATTATCTTGCTCTTCATCTCTAAAAAAAAAAAAGAGTAAACCGGCCATTTTATGGCCGGTTTGGGCATTTTTGGCCAAAGTCAGGAATTCTGGGCATAAATATTAATTTCTCATTAACTTTGGATATTAATAAAAATGTCGGCTCTTGTCATCTACATATTTATCTACATATTTTAATCACATATCTTTATTTTATCTACATATTTTAATTCCAGACAATAAAATATTTTGCAATTGATATAGCGAAGTTATTGTAATTTAGCGTAATTTAATGTAATTCAACATAATTTATTATAATATAGTGTAATTCAACATAACTTCAAGTAATTTAGTGTATTTTAGTATAAATATGCTAATTATAAATCAAAAGAAGTAATCGAACAAATAATATAAACAAAAAATTCAAATTTTCAGTGTTAGATTTCTTAATTTTGCTCTTCTTAGTGTCTCTTAAAAAAAAAAGTCTCTGGACCGAATTGGCAATTCGGTCCAGAGTTAATTACACAAAAGTTACACAGAAAAGAGGCGGGAAATGTAAAAAACGGCTGGACCGAATTGCCAATTCGGTCCGGAAAAAGAAAATCCTTCAAACCGAATTGGCAGTTCGGTTCTTATGATTTTTGTAAAAAAATAAGTAATCAAGTTGTTTTTTTTAAATTAATTATTTTAATTACGTTTTAAAAAAAAAATCCCACAAAAGTTGTAGCAAGAGATGAACAGAAGAAGCCTCTGCTTACGCTGTATACTGCTGACGAAATCACATGAAGTTCTTCTCTAGCATCTTCCGTGAAGTACGCAATACAAAATCCAAGTTTAACCTGCTTCTCATTTATGAAACATATACCACACGATCAGGCATACAGAGCACGCATTGGCAAATTTTCAAAAGAAAAAATGAATAATTGAATCCAACTACTTTCAGGTACTGTCCTCCCGTTCTTAATGTCTCCATTATGCTGGTGGAACCCGCCCATCTGCTATGCTACTTGACTCCCAGGGAGCCTGAATTGTATTAGAATTTAATGTGCACGAGTTGAATGATTCAATCCAGTGCATATCTGAGTTGTTAGTTTGTTTGACACGAATCTCAAAACAGACTCCTGGCCTATATCTAAATAGACACCGAATTTCAATCACTCGGTTAGAAGTTTGCCAACGCTTATTGTACTCGGTCCGGTATCTAGGAGTATACGGTTTCGGAGTTGAACCCACATAAGTGCTGTAGATGCGTTTTTCTACTAAGTAGGTACTGTACGATCTATTTTTGAACATCTTTATTTTTAATTATATTTAATAAATAAATTGTTCATAATATTTAGTTAAATATTACATGTAAATATTTAATAATTACATAACTGCATTTGTTAATCACACAATTTTTAATATATACAAAATTTATAACTAAAAAAAAGTATATGTAGTGTTATATATATATGAATCTTACATGCATGATTGGTTATCATTATTGTAAACAATGTTTTGACAAGACCATTTAAGTTTTCTACCAGTTAGATTTTGGCGATGATTTTATGTTGCTTTATTATTTAGTTAAACAATCCTGATGATTTTATACTGCTATATATATATTGACACATAAGTTATTCCATTTAATAATTAATTAATTTTGTTCAATATATAACTAAGGGTAAATTTCGCTGGAGGTCACTAAACTTTGTCCTTTGTCACGAATTGGTCACTCAACTTTGATTTGTCCCTCCATAGCCATTGAACTTTTATTTTGTCCCAATCAAGTCACCCCATAACTTTTCCATCCAAATTATAACGGAATATGCACATTCCGTCAAAAAATTTAACGGAATATGCTCATTCCGTCCAAAATACTAACGGAAAAGTTATATTCCGTTAAGATTTTGGATGGAAAAGTTATAGGGTGACTTGATTGGGACAAAATAAAAGTTCAGTGGCTATGGAGGGACAAATCAAAGTTTAGTGACCAATTCGTGACAAAGGACAAAGTTTAGTGACCTCCAGCGAAATTTACCCTATAACTAATTATAACTAACATTTATTGAAACTAAAGATGTCTGTAACCTGGATAGTGAGATGGACAGGCTCATATTTCTTATATTAAAACTCTTTATGTCATTGCTTTTCACTTTTTATCTATAAAAGGAAGTTTCTGTGTATCTTTTGGAGAAAAAATGGAATCAATCTGAGCCATTAATTAGAACCGTTGGATTAAGAGTAAATTCGTTGAATGACCAATAATTATTAAAGGGATTTATTCTGTGTCATATGCTAGCAAAAATAAATTAAATGAGAAGGGGAATGAGAGTTAAGTAAGAAGAATGTGTATTAATTGGTTTTCCATAAAGACATTTTGTTAATAAGTTTGAACAAATAGTATGTTGTTTGATGTTTTAAAAATGTAGGATATTTGATAAAATTATTCAAATTGAAAGACTAAATATTCTTATGTATTATATACTGTGTTAAGAAGTGCAGTAATAAGGATAAAAAATTAAATATTGAGAAATTTAATGTTTAATTTAACTTTATATTTGACTAGAGGTCTTTAACAGTATTCCACTTTAAAGGACACTAAATAGTGATGCCCCTACTCTGTGATTGAAGCCGTAGTACTATCTAACCACCAACCGGTTCCCATTAAATGTTCTTTAAAGTCGGTTTGTATATTTTTTTCCTTCAAAACCAAATAGTAAATTGTTAAAAGAGAGCTGAACTTCTTTAATTTTGGTAAAATTAAAAAAACTATAGAAAAATTATAATGAAATTTGGCTCCATCATACAGTACATAATTTTTCTTCCGCTTTAAAAGTCGTAACCAATTACTTCACAAATATATTATCCGAAAGAAAAAAATAATAATGAACTTAGTATTACATAAAAATCTAAGCGATTTTTTTTTATTACAAGTTAAATCATTATATTTAAAAAAAATCCTAAATGTGAAAGGATATGAAAGACTAGGTAGAGAGAGCAGTGAATGTCTTTTTCATTAATGACGCACATGGTACCAGTCAGAAATTAAATTAAATAAATATAGCACATTATTGATATTCTGACTCTACTATAAAATCTTCCCCAACTATATATATCCGGTACTACTTTGCTATTGATCAGTAAGCTAGAGCAATTCAAACTAAGCGTGATAGTAATGGCCATTCCATCCTCCCAAGCAATAAGATCTGAAAGTAAAATAATGGTGCCCGAATTACGCCCAGTTATGCCAGTTGATCTTTACTTGGCAGCGATAAAAGGCAACAGTGATGTATTAATACAACGTCTTGGACTGCAGCCGGAAAAACCAATGGAAATTCAAGTAAATCGCAAACTATTTCTTACTTGTATCTGTAATCCACCAATCTAAACAGGGAATGACACGTGATAGTAAAACATGTTACATTTAGTTTTCATTTTATTTATAAAATATTACTGTTCTTTTTATAGGAAGACCGAGATTCAGACCGCAAAATTTTACTTTGCACAAAGGACCTCCCATTCGGATTCGAACTCGCGCCTCCCATACGAACAACGTCGCCTTTTGCCACTAGACCAAAGGTTAGTTATAATAATATTATTGTTATTATGTCGTCGCAGTTGTTGTTATCATTATCGATATCATAATTATTATTGTCATTAACATTGCTTTTTTTTCTTAGCGTTATTTTAATATTTATCGAAAAACTTCTAGTGTGCATCTATATATTTAAATACATCTTTTCTGAATATAGGTCTGACTAATTAATAAACTTCTAGTGGATTTCATACTAATTATTATTGAAAATTTCCCGTCTGCTTTAACAATCACTGACTATTACTCTAGATTTATGCTAAGGTATAATGTACATAAAATTAACTTGAATTAACTTATAGGTATGTTTTGTAGTTAAATTGTTTAGTTTAGATATGAATAAACCTATACATCTTACAACTACTTGAGAACACTTAAAAGTTAATACATAACTAACAGTCCCCTCAAAAATTTAGAACGATTTTTAACCAAAAGGACATCCAATCCTATGTTGTCGAGTAAACACAAAAGCTACATTAACTTTAATCTTCAGCCAAATCTTATTCATATACCCAAGCATTTTCACTGTTTCCTGATCTTCCATCTCTATTTTACCGGTTAGTACTTGTGCTGACATCATACAGCATGATAAAAGTGAGTTTAAAAAATGAATCATTCCCTCTATTTTTACACCAATAAGAAATCAGTGCATTGATTTTAAAGGCATTTTGTGCCTCCATCATACCACTATTTTTTAAACATTAATAAATTAAAATTTAAAACTCAAATTTCAAATTAAAACTGTTAGATTTGATCTATATCATTTTCTCTATGTATGACATTTCGATTTTGTTTTAATTAGTATCAAGAGCTTGCAAAAATACATTGATATGGATCAATCTGAACATTGATTTTTCAACTTATTGATTAATATAAAAACAAAATAAAAAAGTAATAAATTTGTTATGTGCATGAAGAAAAAATAATATATATCACATCTAACGGTTCAATTTTTGACATATAAGTTTTAAATTTATGCTATTAAAAAAAAATGGAGGCATTTGAACCCTCCTCCTTAAAGATTTAACAGAAGCCCCCAAAAACAAATATTACATACATGTCCATATGACTGCTTCTCTTAATTAGTAATCCAATTATAAGCCTTTAATTTTATTGAGAGATATTTGTGAATCAATAAATCATAGATCCTCAATCCTTGATACATCCTATCCAAAAAATTCAGAAATTTCAAAAGTATGGAATTCGAAGACATTTTCCATCTTGTTCAAACGCAGAATCTTTTGAAGTAGAGTGAATTGAAATTGCAATTAAAAGTGAATCCATTAAAGGAAACTATTTAAAATCGAAATTGCATATATTAATAAGGAATTAGCAAAATAATGACTAATAGTTCCAAATTGTCAACAAAAAAATAACCAAGAGGTACATTTGTATTTCTTACTTGATTTGCATTCCATTCTTCAATGAGAAACTAATTAAGCTCGAGATATTTTATCTAACTAGCTAATTGTAGTTCATTCTTGTTTCTTCTTCAGGCTAGATATCTCTTACATTTACTTCATTTTTTTTCTCATTATCACAATTGATAACTTTAATTTCTAAATAATAATTTTTTATTTTAATTAAGGAAAATAATAAGCGTAAACCTACTTTCTAAAAAAAAATAGCTAATTGTTGGTTTATACGCATGACCTAGTGGATTTAGAGTTTTGTTCTTAGTAGAAGCTAGACAGAAAGAAGGAGAAGAAAGGGCGGATGGAAAGTCCTAGAATCTCTTCTTTTTGCATTAATTAATTCATTGTCTTTTTAACATCAATGTTACATCTCTATCTCATGTACATTTTCAAATATATAGCCCAATACTTGTGCTAATCAAGAATACACAAATTTGGAATAATGCATCACAAATACTAATTTAAAAATAAATATTTGACAAAAATATTAATTTCAACACAAATAACTCCTTGGTAATGCATATACATGTCAAAAAATCATGATTTTAAGTTTAATTTGTATAAATTCACGATGACAGCATTTAAAAATTTCATTTTTAAGATATTCTGTGGAGTTTATCTACCAAATTCTTTCATCTTGAACAGAAACACTAAATTTCATAATACGATCGACCATATATATATTCTTAGTTACAAAATCGCTTCTAAATATTGATTGTAGTCACCTTATTATACATATAACATATATGTATTAATTAGATGTAATGAAAAAGCTACAGTTGTTAGTCTTTTACATATCTTTTTCTTTTGAAACATACGACCTAATTAAACTAGTGGAAAGATGGGAGTAAACTGAAAGCTTCTTCTATGGTACAATTTTGCTCTGGTATTAACTATTATGATCCGAAATAGCTAGCTGTCCTGAAAAGCTGATGGACAATAGCTTTTCTTTTCTTTCAATCAAATGTGGGCTTGACCCTTATTTTTTCTCAAAAAAAACAATAGCTTTTCGGAAAGGGTACATGATAAATAATAGATTGGTGGTGGTTTTCGATAGGGTTAAATGATTTTGATGCTTCTAAGCGGAGCTATTGTCATGGAGATCATAAAAGCGTTGAAAATATCCTTACTTAATTGGAATGTTTCCCATCCTAATTAATTATCAGAGCAAACTGTCCTTAATTAGCTACCTCCTCTATCTTATCTTCACAATCTGAAAAGATTATATATTTCAAATATGTTTAATTTTGATCCTTTACTTATATTTTAATTACATTGTCTAATCAGGAGACAATAGAGACTTCTCATTCTGCTCTCCAACAAATAAAGACAGAACACCAGACTATCCAATCTGAGCTCCAAAGTGCAACGCATTTTGGAGACACTCTCCTTCACCTACTTGTTACTAAGCGGCACAACGAGCTAGCTTCGAAGGTTTTTAAAAGAGATTTGTCCCTGTTGAAAGCGCAGAACAAGATGTTAGAGACACCCCTACACTCTACTGCCAAGGTCGGAAACTATGAGGTCATCCAGATGCTCATTCGAATTGATCCTGCCGTTGTCAAGGATGTGCTACAAGAATCAAATGAAAGGGGAGACACAGCTTTGCATGTTGCTGTCAGATATAACTTCAAAAGTATCAGCATCGAGCTGATGAAGTTAAATCCAAAAGTGGCATACAAGGCCAACCACAAAATGTTCACTCCATTGTACGTAGCTATAGAGGAAAATCGTAATTCCATAGTAGAGAACATGATAGAAGTTGACCGAAATCTTGCATGCACCCAATTTTTCAATGGAATGTTTCCCGTTCATTTAGCTGCACGCAAGCGTAACATGAGGCTGGTAAGGCATTTCGTCGATAATTACCCTGATTATGCAGAGTTGGTGGATCCTATTGGAAGAAATTTTTTTCACTTTGCTTTCGAAGAGGGTGGCGACTTTATTTATTTTTATTTAAAATCAAGTAGAAAGGGAGATATGGAAGCAAGAATGATTAATGCAATGGATTATGAAGGAAATACACCATTGCACATTGCAGCAATGAAAGGACACAGTACTACTATGAAAGATATTTGGGAGATGATTTGCGGTGCAGAAACTGCTCGAAACAAACAAGGCTTAACACCATATGAAGTTTCCAAGAGACAATTACTAGAAAATAGTAATGAGGTATGTCGAATTAACAAACGCATCGAAAAATTCTTTCTTGTTAATTTTACTAAACTCGTGTGTTGCTATGAAATACTGAACTACCAAGCAAGCAAAACACACACTAGCTAATTAGGTGATACATAATAGCTTCAATGTTAACAACAATGCGATTGCATGCTTGTAGTATAGGGAAAGTCTACATATTATTTTGATCTGAGGCATAAAGAACAACAGATATTGTTGGATAAATTTGTACGGCCCAAATACTACTGCCCAAATATGAATTTTACTCGAGTACACCATTTTTTACTTAGGCCAATATTAAAAAAGTACAAATATTCAATTTTCGGCTTTCTTGGTACGTAGAAAATCTATTAAATTTAATTGTGCTAATTGGGAGTTAGACACGTGTGAAATCTAGTTGTCCTGTCTATATTTTCTGTACTTATTGTGAATATTATAATTATTAATTTAATTCCACAAACCATAAATTTAAAATTTAAAATGCAATCGTTCTTTGAATTTAATAATCTAGATCTTCTAAAGTTTTTTCGTGTATTAGAGTATCAGCCAATACAACAAAACTGTTAGTTACTAACTGTTATTTGTTAAATTTTGCAAGAATGAAAGATAATAAATTAATTAAAACGTGACATCCTTCTAATCATTAATTCTTCATTAGAACTGTAATTGAGTGCTCTCTTGCTTAATAATATTATAACAGGATTCTAAGAGAATGGATTCACGAATTCGCACCTACGAGCGGACTAATGGTGCGAAATTTTCTAAAGAGTGGTTTGATCAAGTAATGGTACCACCATCATTCTTGGTAACTAAATATATTTCTTTTCCCTTTCGCATTTTTTTCATATTAGAACTTGATATATATCTTTTAGTTACGTTAGTGTTATTTGTTAAAATTTGCAACTACATATGCAAGGTATAACAAATTAATTAAGATGTGACATGCTTCGAACAGTTGTTAACAGATACTTGTGTTGTCCCTTACAGAATATATATGTAACTGACGTCCCCGTAAAGGAAAATACATGGGAGAGAAATCAGCTCATCGGGTTGGGCTCTGTATTGATAACAACTGTGACATTTGCTGCCGCTTTCACAATGCCTGGAGGTTATAACCAAGACAACGGTACACCAGTTCTGGGGAGAAGATATATGTTTTGGGCATTTATTCTAGCAAACACCTTGGCATTTATACAAGGATTCTTAAGCTTATTTGCGCTTCTTATTAATGCTCTGCCAGGTGTACCTACTGATCACACCTTGAAATTTGCAACAATTTTTTGTCTGTTGGCAGCAACCACTCTGGTTGTAACATTTGGATTGGGGTTGTATGTGACGCTTGCTCCATTATGTTTGCCAATTGCCATCATCATCCTTGCTATCACTCTGTTTATAGGGTCTCCTGCTCTGCTTCTTATTTTTATTACAAGAGAAACATATATTGATATAGTTACTATTATTCTTTCTAGCAGGAGAAGTATATTGGCAATATATGCCGTGTCTCTGCTGTTCATTTTCTGCTTGGCCTTACTGAGTCGTTAATTTCCATTGTCATTCTATTTGTCTGTCGAAGTCTGCTTTATTTGCTTAATGAAGCATTTTCTTTCTTCTTAATGTTCTTTTATTTATGACATAAAAGGAACATTTTTGCTATGTACTTGGTTTATTGGACTTTCTTATAATGGATGTTTCTTTTTTTACTGAAGTTTTTCGTGAATGGGCAGAAGCTTTTGTTAATTACAATAGCACTATAACATATAAAGCATATATATATATTGTGAAATGGATATGTTAATATGTTGCAAGAAGCAATCAAGCATCATCGGCTTTTCAATGTCATATTCAATTAGATCACAATAGTATTTTATTTATTTAATTATAATTGATCGTTGCTAAATTAATAGATAACATGTGCACAGACGATTTATGAACTTTTCTTTTTTGAGTAAAAATTGGAGGTCAAGTCACCCAACTATTTAATATTCACAAAGAATTGCCCCTTTCGGATTTTGAAAACATGTGATCTCTCACACCGAGAGCATTGCCTTTTCCACTAGACCAAAGACGGATTCTCATCATTTATGAACTTAATGTAGCGGGATTTTCCTTCATTTCTTATGAATAGATGAGTCGGATATAAAACTTCTCAATAACAGTCTTCTGTACAACTGTTTCATTGTTTGACACTGGCCTGACTAATCTATCCAGCATCAGTTGTTTAATAAATCTAGCGCTTAGCACAACTGTAACATCCTAATTTAAGAATATATGAAAATTTTAGTTGACTAGAAGTAAAGTATGTTTAAAATAACAATTTGGATTTTTTTTTATAATTATAAATGTTAATTAACTTAACTGTACTTGTATTATTTTAAAGTGAATTTATTTCTAATATAGGGGGTTTAGTATGAATAAGATGATATATTAAAATGTTAAAATTATGAATGTTGGGAGGGACACTAGAACTATCAATTATCCCAACTTTACCAACCGACCATTTTTCCCTTCTAATAAAATTACTAATGAATCTTTTGTAAAAAAATTTTGAGCGTGGGGACACATGTCATACACACCATCGATCCACCTAACCCCACTTATTCTCTTTCTTTTCTCATTTTTGCTTCTTCCCCGAGCTTACTCATTTTTGGTGTCTCCTTTTTGATTGATCTATTCACATAATTATTTCTCTCTTCCTCTTCTTAATCGGATTCAACAAGAGAATAAATGATCTCTCTAAAGATATCAAGTGCATGTTGCCTTTTCACTAGTAATCCTTGCTACTCTTATCAATCAAACCTCTTCCCTTGCTGGAGGGTAACAAGAATATGCAAATCAAAGGCGAGATGACAAGGGTTGAGGTGATGGTGTTGGCGACCTTGCAACAGGGACATCGAAGGAGAAGATAGAAGCCTGCTGGCTTGCTTTGCTTCTTAATTGCGTTCTTATGGCAGCTAATGATCAAGTCTATTGTTGTGAATTTGGTACTTCAATTTCTCTATTCTTACTAGTTTAACTTGAGTTTCTTTCCTTCTTAATTGGCTACCCATCGACCAAATTGGCTTACCCTTCTTTCATTCCGAGCAAGGGCTGTCCTCAGATCCCACCGGCAAAAGTGGTACTACTCTACTTGTTCCCCAAATCCCCATTCAACAAAATTACTCCCAGCCCCAGGCCCATCGCCACACTGCTGCCTCTTTCTCTTCCTTCCACGCAACTCCTCTACTCTGACTCTCAGCTCACCTCCTCCTCTCTCAAGTCTCTCTTGCACTCCAACTGTTTGTCAAAGTGCTCCTTACAAGTTTTGTCGCTCCAAGCAGCACGTGTTATACTTGTTGCTCTTTCAAATGAAAGAAGACAGACTATGACTAGGCTATCTCTATTCTTTAACTGTGGCTACAGTACCAGTTCCAATCAAGGACTCCAATCTCAGTTTGTTAACCGGCAATTGAGCTGATCAAGTTTGGTACCGGCATGTGCTGGTTATCACTGTGCATGCACACTGTCTGCTTCCACAGATCCAATTCACTTAGGCATGCTTCGACAAATCTGAATCAAACAGACCACCTACTTAACATGCCTGCAGAATGATGAACTTGACCTCGAGCCACGTCGTGCCCAACATTGCTAAGGTGCGGATTTCGAGTTATTCCTAGCCCCTTCTAACTTGTTTAATTGTTGTTGTAAGCACGTGGGTTTCTTTGCTTGCTTTTGATCGCATGTTGATTTCTTGATGATTGTGATTTAATTGAGCGATTATTGTACCATCACTAGTCCGGGTCTGGTGTACTGCTGCACACCAGCTGTTCGGTGAAATGCCTAAGAGAAGTAAATTGTTGGTAATCTTAAGGTTAATATATGGTAGTGATTTGGTTTGCTTGATTGTTATTGCCTTGATAATTGCTTGTTGATTTCTAGTTTGTTTGTCATACTATAGATAGTTGTTATAGTTTTTCAATTGTATGATATGAATGTATGAAATGCCTTAGGAAGCATGATCATACTTTTCTAAAGTTGATGCATGACATGATATAAAATAATTTGGTTGAATCATAAGTTTGATTTAAGGGAATGATGGCATGATAATGATGCATAGTCTCATGAAGCATAGTATATAGTCATATGTGTAATTGATTAAATATTAAAATGGATACTTGACCGGTCATGTAGGCGCTGTCTTTTCGCGGTAGCGCATGACCGTGGTAATGTATTGATTGAACATTGAAAATGGATACTTGACCGGTCATGTAGGCGCTGTCTTTTCGTGGTAGCGTATGACCGTGGTAATGTATTGATTGAACATTGAACTTGAAAACTTGACCGGTCATGTAGGCGCTGTCTTTTCGTGGTAGCGCATTACCGTGGTAATGTATTGATTGAACATTGAAAATGGATACTTGACCGGTCATGTAGGCGCTGTCTTTTCGTGGTAGCGCATGACCGTGGTAATGTATTGATTGAACATTGAACTTGGAAACTTGACCGGTCATGTAGGCACTGTCTTTTCGTGGTAGTGCATGACTGGGGTCATGTAGGCGCTGTATTCATGGTAAGGGCGTAATTTCTGTTATGTAGGCGCCGTTAATTCGTAGAAGCGCATAACAGAAATTACGTAGGCGTCGTATTCGTGGTAAGCGCACAATTTCAGGTTATGTGCATAACAGAAATTGTGTAGGCGCCGTATTCGTGGTAGCGCATGACCCGTAGTCAGATAAGTGTTGAATCTGGATCGCAAGATAGAAATATTAAAAGAATTGCTCTACAAGAACAATTGTGCACTAAATAAGATTCATGAGCATTTGAGAATTGATATACTTGAAAAATTGTGCATATTTGAGAATTGCTAAATTTGGAATAAAGCATGGTTAAACAATAGGGTTGCGTAAGTAAAATTGGATTGAAATCTTAAATTTATTGCTCATGGGCATTGCATATTATAATATTTCGGTATGCTTGATTGTTATAGCTATTAATTGTTTCTCTAGCTTGCTGATTTTCTTTTGCGGTATTTGAGCATTTCTTAAAGTGAGCTTATATTTTGTTTCTTAACTGATTATAGTTAGTAACTTAGATTCATTGGTCCTTATATTATTATTGTGGTATATATTTTGGTGCTCGGTGCTGTTTTGGTTCCAGTTGGTCGGATCTGGGGATAACTCGTCTGGAACTGAATACCGCACTGGGAGATTTTCAATCTCTCATCTTTCCACTTTGTGGGTTCCAGGTACAAAACGCAAGATAAGGAAATACGATTTCGAACTTGAAGACTGCGGGACTTGCAACGAAGAAAAGTAAGTTATGTCATTGGTAATGTATATGTAACTATGTGATTATGTAAAATGATAGAAATCGCCTTGCGCTGATGAGCGCGGCG
Organism: Carex parvula; assembly: GCA_025461045.1. Taxonomy (NCBI): domain Eukaryota; kingdom Viridiplantae; phylum Streptophyta; class Magnoliopsida; order Poales; family Cyperaceae; genus Carex; species Carex parvula. The sequence goes on along the minus strand of JAJGRW010000353.1, from coordinate 13,660 downwards.
GGTTGTCGGCCCCGTTGTCGGGGTGTGACAACAACTTATCTAATTTCTTCTCTTTTTGTGGAATTCAATTCCATCGATTAATATATTTTCAATAAATATGTCTATTGAACATAATGATGACATTATTTTTTATTTAGTAATTCACTAAGTAAATTCTAATTAGCATAATGTAGTATTACAACGATTCAAAAAATTTACCACATAAATAACCTTCGCCTCCATCATCTCCTCTGTTTTCACAAACAAAACATCTCTGTTTCTCAAGTAAATTATTTGTTTCACACATTGCCCAAAGAGTTAATTTCAAATAAAGTGTTGGCAACCGTGTAAATTTTATTTTTAAGGCGCTGCGTTATATTTTCAGCCATAAAATTAAAACTATTATTTGAGTTGGAACAATAAATATGATATATAAGGATTTCGTAAGGAGAACATATCTACATATTATTTTCTTCCTACACATTAATAACCTTCATGAAATTATAATTTAATGTACTGGTCAAAACAATATCAATAGACGTGATGGTAATATAAAAAGGATTTTCCCAGAAAAAAAGAAGAAGCTGTGTAGTTAGATCTTTTTTTTACATGACCATTTAAGAACAATGCTTTCAAGTATATACAAAGTTTATCAGGTTGGACATGGATGTTTGCAAATTTCTTTATAAATTTTTCGATCCCTCTACAATAAACCGTAAGATTGCTGTAATAGTGTAATATATGTTTGGTCTTTTGTTTGTCCTGAAGTTTGATTATGAAGAAGATAATATTCTATATGCTTACCTATTGTGCTTATTCTATATTTGAAAAAATAATATTGTTATTCTTTATGACTTTAGAAACGTTTGATCGTAGTACAAACTTTAATCTCGCATAGTACGACACTTATTCATTGTATTTATTTCTCTTAATTTGAAAAACAACATAATATCGTCATTCTTATAAGAATATTATTTGAATACCCCTCACTCCAGTATCTTCAAAATCCCAACATTCCATTTAGAGAAATTATGTACAATGGTCCCCACTAATTATTATGAGCAAAGCTAGAGTGTGATGTGCTCACCAAAAGAGTTTCATAAGCACAACTCCAAAAGTCTATCGGATTGACTTCAAACAACGAATTCAAATGTTGAAATCCATCTACTTCATGAGTAATGCATATAGATGCAAACTTTTGAAAGTTTCGAATTCATTTCGTCCAGGTCAATCGGCAAAAAAAATGAGGAAAAATGAATACATAAAACAAATTATAAAATAAATTATAAAAGATTCAGTTTTTTTATTGCTTGATCTTGTACGAAATGAATTCAAAACTTTCAAAAAATTTCATGTAGCATCACTCATGAAGTAGATGGATTTTAACGTTTTGAATTCATCGTTTGAAGCAGATCAAATAGACTTTTGGAGTTGTGCTCACCAAAAGAGCTTGGTGAGCACATCACACCCTAGATTTGCTCAATTATTATTATAAAATCTTTGCAGCACTCTTCATCTATGGTCCCCCTTTCCCAGTTCCCATAATCGTTCCCGCACCAACCTTCATAGATATAAATACTTGAAAGATAATATATTAACACTTGAAAAATAAGATATTAATAATTTGACGCATAACTTGTTACGATCAATCCTTTTCCTGTCCCCCAATCATCCCCACATCAACCTTCCTCTAATGAAGTAGTGGGGACCCCGTATCACCGCATCAACGTTCCCCAATCGACTCCGCATCAACCTTCCTCTAACAAAAATAGTTGACCACACAGATATAAATACTTCAGTGCATAGGTATAAATATTTGCAGTACTTGATATTAATATATTTAGATGTCATTAAGTGTTATATGTAAAAATTACTTGTAAGTATAGGTATAAATACTTACACGACGAGATATAAATACTTGTTTGACGATGAGCCCTAAAGTACGTCATCATGTATCTCACTTGAAAGAGAAAATTGCGTAGAAGACGTTCATAGTTTTAGATTCGCAAAATTAATAACAGATCGTCAGAAATATGGACGAGATTGAACGGAAAAAAAACACACCTCTAAAAACGTATATAGTCCCCCATGTAGTTTGAGTGGTCCCCACAGGCATTTATGGTGCAGAAACATTTGGAAGATTTGATTGGAGAGACAATTAATTATTTATGTAAAAAATGTTCACATCACAGGTATAAATACTTTTGTGCATAGGTATAAATAGTTCTTTGCATAGGTATTAATACTTTAGAAAAAAATGAGTGTTGGAGTTTTTGCAGTTCACCTAGGTAGTTATGGTAGTTATGGTGCAGGTACAATGCGGATACTGCAGCGCATATATTGTTATCGGCTCCCTTTTTATAATGTTGAGTCATGTCTAATAATGAAGTAGCTTTCCCCCCAACAGTAATTTCTTATGGTGCTTATCCTCTGTTTCATATCAACAAATATGAAATAAAGACTACAAATACAGAAAAAATTACATCTAAAATCAATGCCTCAAATCTTTTTCTACATATAAGCCTTGATGGACCATCACTTTGAACTTAACCCATAATAAGCCTTTAATTATACACAAGTAAGCGCAATTTGTAACGTAAGGCCAAAACAAGAGCCTAAAAGAAACAACAAAAAGTTTCTTAAAAAGTTCATCAATTTTTTCCTGTATACACTCATCAGTGCATCTTCATATCTAATGAATTACCAACCCGATGCACAGATTAGCAATGTTGACCATTGCTAGTACAAATTAAACGGGGACAACCCAAGACCAAAGAAGAAAATAAGAGATAGGGCCTAGGTGATTAGAGGCTTTGACAGCTTAGTAATTTTATTTCCGTTTTGTGATTTTCTTTTCTAAATAAACATAACTCGGCCGTAGCAACGCACATGTATAATGCTAGCTAGTTCCAAAGTAATTAGTTAGACGTAGGATTCAAATTGAAAATTGATGTGCTGCGTGCAGAATACAGAATAAATTCCACTCATATAACAGAATGGTGTTGAAAGCATTAGTAAATAATTAGAAATTTAATAAATCTATACAATGAGATAACAAAAGAGTTTTTATTTAGCAAAATTAAATTATTTAGACAATTAATTAAACAATTTTTAGTTATTTCAAGGTATTATATTAGTTTATTATTTTCAATTAATTATAGAAAAATGAGACAATGTTGGGTTGAAGGACAGAGATAGGGCAATGTAATCAGAGTATAATCGCAGTACCTTTTTTTCTTTTGTTTGCTCATCTATTCTACTCTGGAAGTTCAAGGTGAAGTGAAGACTAGTAAAAGACTTAGAATTACAATTCTTGATGGGAATAAAATTAAAGAAATAAAAAGTGAAGAATTATAATCCATGAAATAAAAATTATAATCCAAGAATTAAATGTTGCAAGATGAAACTACTTGAGAAGAAATGAAGATGGTGGTGGAGACTGATCTCCGAAGTGAACGTTTCTAACACAACATAAAATGTAATTAACCATCACGTTTTCTGTTCCACAGTTTGTAAATAATTTATATGTACATTATTGTAATATGACGGTGTACGGTAAAGCCGAATCCTGACTCGTTTGATTTGATCATGACTCGTCCATTTTTTTATGACTCATAGCGACTCTATCAGGACAAACCTGTTTGCAATTTATTTTGTACTGGTAGAGTGGGCTCAGCTCTGTTCGAGACATCCGACTCAGTTCGAGTTAGACTCGTACTCATCTGAACAGATAATGTGCATTCTCACCTAGAATAAAATTGGCTTATTTTATGTACAACAACATAGAAAATTACTTTCATCCCTGAAAGGATCTGGCTTATTTTATGTACACCAGCAGGTCAATGATTATCTTCTTTCTTTATTTTATTATTATTTTTTTTTGTAGTGTACCCAGTAATCCATCCGGATGAGAATTTGTGCCTATCATATGACTAGAACATTGATTCAGATAATTTATACTTGTTGGTTTATTAAGATCAAAACAAAACACCGAGGTGAAATTGAGAACAGAGAAAACTGTACTGAGAAGCCTCCGATATCTCTGCAAATTAAAAATGACATCTGATTTCACCTCATTAATTAATATGAAATAACCAGATTAGTTGTAAAGATTTTACCAGTTTAATAATAGAGAACAACTTTTTGTCTGCCCTATGAGACACATTCTTTAACGACCTTGTTCTGATTCGATTCTTCCTTGCATCAACGATATTATTTTCATATTTAGAACATGCTTTTTAAAGTCCTGCACTAGATGTACGTTTGTTACTTTGCTTAAAAATTGAACATACTCAATTTCATATTGTAATTTCAAGGATTTACATCTACAAAAAGAAATAGAATCTTACTAACACATTCTATGCTGTTGGCTTCCCATCTTAACTCTCAACTCTCTCAAGTATAGCACATCGCCATCATGTATAATGCTATTATTAATAAATTCTTCTTTCGGAAAGCTCCTCATTGTTTAGATGTTAATAAATTCTTCTTTTCTGAGCTAGGCACTCACCCACACTGAAGCACAAGCTGATCAATAGTCCAGTTTACCAGTTTATTTAGGCTTATTAATCCATCTGGATGAGAATTTGTGCCAGTCTTATTGCTTGGGTTATGAACCCATTAAAACTTTCATCGAACATTTTGTGTGCACCAAATACAACATAGCACACATACAGAGGATTCACCAAAACTCTCCACCCATGGAGTCTCAACAAACAGCTCATGCCACAAACTGTCTTTGCATCCCCTAAAGATTCACCAATTCTACAACCCGTAGAAAGTAGAAATTGAAAACACACCCTCATGCCACTCTCATCACCATACCGGCCGGTTTCAAAGAGGTATTGAACATGAAGAGAACATATCATGACCTATATTGGATCATATCGCAACACATGGTTGATGTTACTACCATCCGGCCAACCCAACTGCATGCGTTCCCTTCTTCCTCGTCTCTCTCTCGTTAAGGATGCGTGCCAAAGAAAAAGGGGGCGGTCTGGACTCCCTCTTTATCACCTAAATAAGACCCATCTCAGGTGGGCTTGCTGCTGGGCCTAATTCTAGGACGAAATAAGTTGGAAAAAGAACCCAACAATATATACATGGATCATACTTTTAGTTTATTAAGATAGAAGGATTTGACGATGGTGGAAAACCACGACGGTACAAAATAGAACAGCTTTATTTTTTTATTTTTTTTTTAGTGACAAAGAGTGGAGGCATGACGGAGATATAAAAAATGGAGGTATCTGAATTCTTCTCTTAATGTCTTTCGTGTAGAAAGTTATATATTGAAAATCCGGTCAATTTTTATTTGAAAATACTTGAAATTAAAACATTTAACTTTCTTCTTTTTCTAAACAAACGACAAAACAGAGAAAATGTACTCAGAAACTTATATGTTGTTGGCCTCCCATCCTATTTCTCAACTAGACTCTGTTGTTGAATTTTTTATGGAATACACTGGTTAAATTAACTAAGCTGGCCAAAGAAATCCATCCTGACAAAATGAAAGAACTTACTGTGAAAATTTGTTTTGAAAACCAACCTGTCTGCTGAGCGCAGCAACAGCAACAGAAGACAACAGGGATCATTTAGTACTTCGCATAATCGCAAAACAAGAAGACATTCATGATCATAAGGTAAATTTGAGAAAAAAGATTTAGTGTCTGGTCATATAAAGTCCGTTTTTTTGTTTTTAGGTTGAAAAATGAAGGCATGCTATTAAATATTTTGTTGCTCCTTGAATGTACTGGGTATATTTGAGATAGAGAACGATACTGTCCTTCATGTAGAGCGAATAATTCTACCCGGATTGCACCTCCGACCTGGCTCATTCATGCGATATCTTTATTATGATTAAATTTTAAAATTATGTGAAAATATTTGTTTACACCAAATGTTGCATAATTGTGCTTTAGCAGAAGCTGTTCCGTTGTTGTCTAAATTATTTTGTTACTAAAATCTAGATCCTAAATATCTGTAGGAATGGAGAAAGCATATTTTCTGGCTGGTATTTTCATTGAATCACTTTTTCCTAAAAAAGGTTACAATCGATCCATCATACCCTGTCTTTCACCAAACAGATGAAGCAAATAAGAATAAGCTATATATAGAACATAAATGTTAATATCTATTATTGAATTCCTTTAATACGAAGTCAAGACCATATCCAATTACCACCCAGGTCGATCAGGATAGGTCCAGTTATTGATTGGATCATCAATTAATTACTATCAATAGTATCAAGTTGTCAATTTAAGAAAGGGAGAGAGAAAGAAAGGCTGATGCCGTGATGCGGAGAGCGTCAACAGCGAAATTTCAGTTGAAGTTCAAAGCCTGGAATTCCTCAGGTTTTTCTATAAAATATGTGGCCCGGAATCCATTAAAGCCCAAATCCACTTGTAAATAAAATGGAGAACCATGGCAATCCAGTCCCGGACAGAGACAACAATGAAAAAGATAAAAAAAAATAGACTCATTACAGAGAATAGAGACAAGCTATAAGCACAGGTAGAGAAGAAATAATGGTAATTAACTAGAAACGAGAAACTGCAAAGAACCAGGTCGTAATTGCAAAAGAACCTTGATTTTTTAGTTATTGAGAAAAGCCCAAAACAGTACCATTATTATAAATTGTAAAAATATAAATTATATAACTGAATCTAAGTCGTAATTCCTCTCCTCCGCAGAGTTTTTTAGATAGACTATTTCATAAAAAAAATCACACTCTTACCCCAGTTTTAGATTATGCATACGATGTAATATATCCTCATAGTAATATATTATATCCACATTTTATAAAAAAAAAAACGATTTCTACAAATTCATCAATTGGTCCACTTCCCAGATGTGTAAAAGGTTAAACGATTTCTACAGATCTGTTAACCTTTTACATAACAACTACCAATTGTTAAAATTGATAATTATGTTTTACATATTACACATAATAATAAAGTTTTTTAATTTTTTATTGTCACGGACTGTAAATATATGAGTAACAATTTTTTTTTCTCTTCACCTACGGAGTAAATTAGAAATATCATTGGGTAACACCTAAAGCAAGCACTAATTAGCACCTTTGTTATCTCTGTACCTTTAAATTAGAAATATCATTGGGTAACACTAAAGCAAGCACTAATTAGCACCTTTGTGCAAAGTAAGCACTAATTGGCAGCTTTAATACAATGTACCATGCGGATGTGAACACAAATAAAAGAGACGGGCTCTGTCGCTTCCTGATTGAACGCTGAAAACTAAATTAATTCCCAATTCAGGAATGGGCATGGGGCATGGGCAATGGGTATTAACAACTGCTCTATTAAGAACACAATGTTTTGGGTTTTGTGAGAAACCCACTTCCCAATCCAAAAAAGTTTCTCTCTTCTTCTATAAAATTTCGTTGTTTATATTAAAGTAATTTTAGTTTGTGACAGCAAGTGATGTATAAGTTCAACCAAAACGTCCTTTTGGAAGATAAAACATTCTAATAAAAACAAATGTGTATATTAGAAAAAGGACGGTATTCCACCAAAAAAGTGTTTCTCCCCAAAATCCAATAAAAGTGTGGCGGGTCACGTACTGACTAGTGCGTTCTATTCACCTGTCGGGATTTCTACTCTGTGAATGCCACATAGCATCTGTTATTCTACAATGCAATCTATTAACCTTCACGCCGGTTGAAGCAAAAGATCAGACAGAGAAGCCTCTGCTCTGCTTCCCCTGTCCTGCTGGCTGCTGAGGCACACAGATAAGTTCTTCTGTAACATCTTTCGAAAAACACGGCAATGCAAAATCCCATTTTTAAGCTGGCTATCCTCTATGAGACTATGACTATGAAACATATGCTAGTGCTTGTGTGCTATACGATCAAGCATACAGATCACGCATGGGCAAAGTTGCAGGACAAAAATTGACTCTAATAGGATCCAATCGTTCTTCAAGTCCTGCCCTCCGTTCTTCATCGGTTTACTGTCCTGATTGTCTACGTGTTGCGTTATCGATTTACATGAGTTTAACCCGCCCGTGTGCTGTAGATGCGTTTTCTACGGAGACACTGTCGGATAGCCTAGATTGTAAAATAGAATTTCATTTACATGAGTTCCTTCAACCAAGTTTCAATGCAGTGCTGCACCGAACATCTTTATTTTTCACTAATGAGGAATTTTGTTGTAGCATTACATAAAAATCAAAATCAATTTGGTTTGTATAATCAAAAAATTTCCTGATTAAGGATAGGGTTTCCTTCTATATAAGCAAGCATCTAATGAGGAATATTTAGAAATAAACGTGACGTGTAGTTAGTTCAACCAAATCAGACCTTGATCAGATTCAAATTTTGGTCATTAATTTACTGATCATATTGTCAGTTCAACCAGTTCAATTGTTGATTTACTAATATACTTACATATAGAGAGAGGCTACGGTACTATGCATAGCACACATTGGTCTGTACTATGCATAGCACACACAGATGAAGATTAATACTTTTTTTTAAGGTAGAGAATCATCATACAAATAACGGTAGCAGAGCTGAACTAATACTGGGGATCGATTCAAAAAACGATTGAATAGGTGATCAGCAAACCTCTATTTTGTCTAATTTTTTTTTTTTTAAGAGTCTTGTTATGGTGTTTCGCTTTTAAATTTTCTTCTAATGTTCTTTATCACAATATTTATTGATTTTTTACATCAGAAATCAATCCATTGATTTGATAAAAGATAAAATGGTCAAAATACAGAACTAATTCTCTTCAAATTGTAAGTATTAATCTTTTTTTTTTTATAAAGGTTGGAGGTCAAGCCACCCAACTATTTAATATCTACAAGGAATTTTTTTTCATCCGAATTTCAAACATTAATCTTATTATTAAATATACAAAATAAAAAAATAACTCATTTATCATATAAATACATAATAGTAAATATTGCTTAAAGTATTCATTATATTTTTAATTAACTACAAGTGAAAACCGTAGCAAAATTCTTTTTTTTTTAAGTATAGTTTAAACTGAAGTACACGATAAAAAACAGTAATAAATTCATTAGACGTGGGAAAGAGACGTGCCATCTGAAAGCAGGAATGAAATCGGCTGTTATACTTTTGGGAAAATAGGAATATGTTTTTCCTCATCCAACCGTTGATTTTTATCAAGATTCGCACAAACAAAATTTGAACAGTTGGATGATGAAAAGTAGGTTCCTAATTTCCAAAACAATAACAACATATTTGTACTCTGAAAGCATCATGCTTGTTACATATCTGGAGTGTTTTAAAAAAAAAAATCAAATAGAGTAGCACATTTATGGGGCCTATATAGTGACAATATCAATGATTCTTGTCTGCCCATTTTTCAAATAAAACTTATTAAGGAGTTGAACTAAGGTCTTCTAATGCTCATCAAGTCCCTTGTGAGCTTAACTCAAAAAATTTATTGGATTGACTTCAAACGACGCATCCAAACCGTTGAAACCGATCTACTTCATGAGTGATGCGTTTACATGTCAAATTTTTAAATTTTTGAACTAATTTAGTATGAAGTCAAGAGGTAAAAAGAAGATGATGTATAAGTTAATTTTAATGAGTTCATTTTTCATTATTTTTTTACCGCTTGACTTTATACTAAACTAGATTAAAAAATTATAAATTTGACATGTAAATGCATCACTCGTGAAGTAGAACGGTTTCAACAGTTTGGGTGTCGTTTGAAGTCAATCCAATATGTTTTTAAATTAAGCTCACAAAGAGACTTGGTGAACTTAAGAATACCTTAGTTCTACTCCTTATTAAGTAGCTTATTGAGTAAAAGGGGAAGTTATTTTTCCCCATCCAACAACTCTTTAGTCCTTATCTATTCTTGTTTAGTACACATGAGCAGCTGGCTGCAGATGTGCAATCTGAACTCGACTGAATCAAACTGAATTAACCTAATGAATTAAGTAGACCTCTTTCACTAATTAATTAAATACAAATGAGCAGTTGGCAGTGCTCGATGAATTATAAAATAGATTATATCAAGTGATCCACTGAGTTCATTATTATACAAATGAATGCACCTCGGAATCGGACCTGCCTCGAGTAGGCAGTAGAAATTCAACTGTAGAATGATTCCCACCATGTGAATGCTTGGTTTCTTCCATAAAGACTGAGAAGTTGACATCGTTTGTTGCGCACCACGCGTGCTGTATGGCATACGGATGCATGGGTTTTGATTAAGATTTTTTGAAAATTTACGTAACATGAATTTAAAACTATCGAACGGTCCCGAGCTGCGTAACGTATTACACCCACTCTTTCAATTTCCTATCGCAAAATTGTTGGAAGAGTAAACAGAGGAAGAAGGATTGACACAAATAATTCAACTTCACTTCTTAATTAATTCAATTACAACATGCTGAATTTATAGCCCTACAACAACTAAATTTGGATCATCTAAATTTAGTACCCCACTACCTTGTTCTGCTATTACAAACAGTCCCCAAAATAGAAAACCTGCACCTATCCTGCTACTACATGACTAATTATAGAACCCACTAACTCCACTACACGCTCCTTGATAGAACTCCAAATATAACGGACTAGTTTTTGGAACAACTCTCAACTGAACTCTAAATATGGAAAGCTAATTTTGGATCAACTTTCAACACTCCCCCTTGATTCAAAATTGGTTACTCCAAGCTTCTTCATATGTTGTGGGATCGTTTTCTTTGGTGTGCACTGCAACTATAACCTTGCCTTCTACTTGAATTAGCTTGTCATCACCAAGTTTAACTTCCAACTTGCATGTTTCATCCAAGTCTTCAAACAACTGCTTGAATCCGGACATGTGATTTGAACACACGCCATTGAGAAACCAGATGCTGCTTGCATCAACTTTGTCAACCGTGCTGCTGGCCATGAAGAGAGTTGGTTGCGTATCCTCCTCTTCTATATAATTTGCTTGACTCTCTTCTCTTTGCTTCTTGTAGCATTCTGCTTGGTAGTGCCCATACTTGTTGCAATAATAGCATTGAACATCCCTCTTGGAATCGTCGTATGAATTTGCTTGATTGCTTCTACCTCCTCTGCTGGAATTAGCCCGTCCTCTGCTGGGATTGTGGCTGCCTCTGCTGGAATTATTTCTTCCTCTGCCTCGGCCTCTTGGGTAGCCATTAGATCTGCCTCTTGATGACTCCCCCTTCATGTAAAATGCCTTGTCGTCGCCTTTATCTTCAGCCTTTGACATCCTTGCTTCATGAGTCTGCAGTGACCCCATGAGTTCATCAAAGGTGTAGGTTGCTAGATCTTTGGACTCTTCGATTGCTGCTACCACATGATCAAACTTGGGTGTTAGGCTTCTCAACACCTTTGCCACCACCGTCTTCTCCTCCATGGTGTCTCCAAATGCTCGGATTTGATTGACCACCTCTTGTACTCTTGAAAGGAAAATTTGGACTGATTCTTCCTTGTTCATCTGCAATGTTTCAAAGTCCCTGCGTAGGCCTTGAAGTTTGATTGCCATGACTCGAGTACTCCCTTGAAATGCTGTTTTCAGGGTTGTCCATGCCTCCTTTGCGTTGGTGGCTGCTGCAATTTTCGAGAAGATGGTGTCATGCACTGCTTGTTGGATGAAAAACAATGCTCGTGCATCTTTCTTCTGATTCTCTTGCGGATTAGGATCTGGATTAGGAACTCCATTTGCTATCAAGTCCCATAGGCCATGAGACTTGAACAAGGTCGTCATCTTGATGCTCCAAAAAGCATAGTTTTCGCCTTTGAAGAGAGGTATTGCTGGTTGTGTAACATTCACCATGGTGCTGCCGTTTTCTGCCATGAAAACGCCCCAGGGTTGATCGACCTGGCTCTGATACCACTTTGTTGGAAGAGTAAACAGAGGAAGAAGGATTGACACAAATAATTCAACTTCACTTCTTAATTAATTCAATTACAACATGCTGAATTTATAGCCCTACAACAACTAAATTTGGATCATCTAAATTTAGTACCCCACTACCTTGTTCTGCTATTACAAACAGTCCCCAAAATAGAAAACCTGCACCTATCCTGCTACTACATGACTAATTATAGAACCCACTAACTCCACTACACGCTCCTTGATAGAACTCCAAATATAACGGACTAGTTTTTGGAACAACTCTCAACTGAACTCTAAATATGGAAAGCTAATTTTGGATCAACTTTCAACAAAAATCATGAGATTTTCTCGCTTATATATTCACTGCATTGTGAAAAGAGAGAAAAAGAATTTATTCATCATCGAAAGCATGGTTACTCACCCACAAGCTTTTTTTTTTTTAATATATTCCTATTTCTTGCTTTTCAACTTAGAAATATATGACAGTTCCTGTGGCCTGTGTAATGAATTGGTATGTATTACCGGTATATGAAAATGCAGCATTTCAGTAACCAAAACCATTTTAAGAAGCAGGTACAAAAAATTCAACCTCATCAGTTCTTAGCATTTATAACAAAATTTGAAAAGCATGTGAATTACATTTATGCATTAGAACCCCTAGAGTTTTGTATATTACAAAAACTTTATAGCAAGAGCAATATCATTCTCAAGGCATCCATGGTATCACCTTCTGTACCATCCTGGGCCAGCACGAACTTCAACTCCTCTGGCTCAAAGAAGCCATTGACATCCTTGTCTTAAGTAGGAGAAGGCACAATCTTTGAACAATAACCATCTGATTAAGTGATTATTACTCATTGGTATTTGCTAAGGATCTGAGTTATGCGCTAAATAACCATCTTAACATGATTCATGATGCATGGCATGACGTACGTGTTTCATCAAAAATATTTTTCTTGACCAAGTTTCCAATCAATAATATATGCAAGCTCCAGTTTAAGCCATCAATTACTGTTGTGAGTTGTGACTCAACCAATGCAAAAGGAAAGAGGAAAACAGTAATATGTACCATGAATAAAGGGAAACAGATTAACAAAAATAATGCACACATGCTGATTTTCTCTACTATATACATTTTTATTTTGAAGTCTTCTAAATTTAGGTTTAGGGGAACTTAATTATTAGGTTGTGGTTAATTTTTCTTCTACTCTTTACTGTGATGTCAAACTTCTGAAATGGATATTAATATTTTAATAAAGTTGTGTGAATCTCGAGGGAAGGGTGGCAATGTCTTTTTGTCGTAGTTTTACTTTCTGCCACTTAATTTCATTATTCTTGCAAAAAACAAAATACTTGTCACCAATCTAGTGGTACTTCACATTAAAATAATCTTGGAGGTCCTTCAACTCTTGTTTCCTTCAAAGCCAAATAATAAATTGTTAAAGAGAGATCGATTAACTTATAACTTAGCTAAAATAAAATTAATCTGAAAAATTATAAAGAATTTTTTAAATAATGATTTCTGAGGAGGTGAAATGCACCTAGTTTGAGATTGATTTTCTTGTTATGTTTGTTATTGAGTGTGTCATTTTATCAGACCAACCATTTCAGTCAATGTCATAGCAGAGGAACTGGGAAGGAGAGATTAATTGGTATATATCATCATCTTCACTATTTTTTCTATAACCAAGGACAATTTGGATTGCACGATAAAGAAGGTTAAGTTGACCCGGAAGCTCCACTGACTCCTTTCCCATTCTCTTCAAACTATCTGAAGTTGCTGATGAATATATAACTCGGAAGATGGACAAAACTGATGAAGAAAT
>JAJGRW010000352.1:94699-238875 GCA_025461045.1 Carex parvula | reverse complement strand
GCAGCTTCGTCTTGTCCAGACAGTACTGGACTTCCCCCGTTGCTGCGTATATCTGGCTCCGCTCCCAACAACTCAGCGATGCATGTAATTAATCGTCGTGCCATCTGGATCTGTGGGGTCAGATATGCCACCAACGGGCACGCCCTGGATAGGCAAACCCCATAGAGCGCTAACGTCCTGGAGAGTCACTGTCATCTCTCCAAAAGGTAAGTGGAACGTGTGCGTCTCGGGGCGCCATCGCTCCACTAGTCCTGGCAATCAGGGACGCGTTGATGGGACTAGCCTCCCGACTGTAGAATATCGACCAAATGCTGCAGCCCCAATTTTGCAGATACGCCTCCATCATCGGGAAGTACTGCATGTCCGGATACCGACCCCTGGCATTTAAAATTGCCTCACTCTGCGTTCAAAAAATGTGAACAACATGAAAACCTAAAAATACAAAAATTCAACAAAATCCAAACTTTAAAAAATAAAAAGTAATCAAGTACCTCCTTTAGATGCCTCTGAGACTCGGGCTCCCCGTGAGGCATCCATAACAAAGGACTGAAATGATCCTTGCTGTCAGTAGGAATGGGCTCATCAACCGGATCGGCTGCGGGTGGTCTCCTAGGCCGTCCCCTAGCCATCCTCGTTTAAAAAAAGTTAAACTTGCTACAATTGGCTAAAATATGCTAATTGCGGAAAAAAATATGCTAAAATACGCTGATATGCAAAAAAATGACTATGGAGTCAATCATAACATGCATGATGCCAATAAGAACAAAGAACCACTCCATACAAGCATATTTTTATAATTGTATTTTTTTTTTTAAAGATAAGGTTTCCATTAAGAAATGTATGAAATCAGTTAATGCAAACTAATTTCATTTCATACAAATTAATGCAAAATAAACTTTCAAATATACAAACCAGCAAAAATAACACTTATATTTGTTGCGCGTATAATTTGTTTAATCACACAAATTGATGATACATATAGTACATATTAACCTTGGAACTATAGATATAGTTTTTTTTTTAAATAGAAGTAAAGAACAAAAATAAACTCGTATATCTAATAATATTTTCTACAATTTCGCTAAAATATTAATAAATAAGATTTTAAAGGAAAATCAATTCTTGAATTAATAAATCTATATTAATTGATTTTTAATGAAATAATAAATATATCCAATTTTACGATTAAAAATCAAAAGTACACCCTTACTATTAAATATCCCTATTATTATAATAAAGGAAAGCCTCCAATATCTTCTCAAATTCTCCATTTCTTCCAAATAGAATAAAATCAATATTATTCAACCAAAAATAAAGTAACATGAAAGCAACTTGATCGATTTAATATTTAAGTAAATAATTTTGAGTTTTATCAATTATTGTTTCTTTTTGCTACTCTAATCAACTAATAAAATATATTATATTTGTGAATTATGAAGATTATGAACAACATATATATTTGTAAATATTTTAATTATTTATTCTCGTGTTTAGTGAAGACGCACCAATTAAAAGTAATTATAGAACTCTGTATTCAAATTTTGTTATTCAACAATGTCAATTACTTCTCTCGGCATCTAATTAACGATAACCTATTCAATTAATCTAAAATCTAATGTACGCATAAAATTTTGTGTCTAGAAAGAATTAAAATTAAAAAAAAACTGTTAGTGACCATTATAGTTATTTGTAGTAATGATACGGGGATGATGAGGAATGATAACACTAATAGATTAATTTTAACTAAGACGAAATTGAGCTTTATTTTAATTTATGTGTTTCCTAAGTTTAGACTTTAAAATATAATATTGTCTGTTTCTATTTTGAATCAGTCCGTTTCATTAAGAGAATATGCAATTCTAACTTTATTTTAACTAAGTAAATGAATATGGAATTCTAACTTCTTTGAATCACTAATATTGTAAAGAATCCTTTATACATAAATTAATATAACAAGAATGAATTAATCTAAAATATTTATAAAACATAAGTGAACACATAAACGAATTAATCCCAATTGACATGTAAATTGCATGAAAACAAAATAACTTAATATAACTTAAATTGCATGCACATAAATTAATAATTTAAACACAAGCAAACAACAAAATTATAAATGCAATTACAATATAGGAAAATAAATTAATAATCCAATCTAAATTAGATCAATATATATTTGTCAGGCATATACACAGAAAATCCAATCTAAATTACAATCTAAATTACAATAGGAAAATAAACTAAATCCAATCTAAATTACAATCTAAATCCAATCTAAATTACAATCTAAATTCAATCTAAATCCAATCTAAATCCAATCTAAATCCAATCTAAATTATAATCCAATCTAAATCCATCTAAATTACAATCTACATTTTTTTTTTTTTTTGGCATGTTTCAAGCCCGTAGGCAGTACAAGGCAGCAAGGCACGCGAAGTCACAGTAAGGGTATAGGCACGAAGGCCTCAATCACAGAAAAGGCGCAAGGCCACATAGGCAACAGCCAGCAGCCACAACCCCACAAGGCAACAGCCACAACAGCCACAGAGGGCAACAAGGCAACAGCCACACAGCCACAAGGCAACAGCCACAAGGCAACAAGGCAACAGCCACAAGGCAACAGCCACAAGGCCTAAACCTAAACCCTAAAACCGTATCGGCACGAAGGCCTCAATCACAGAAAAGGCACGAGGCCGCAGGTCAAGGTAACAGATCTTGGGACAATCAAAAAGGCGCAAGGCCACATAGGCAACAGCCAACAGCCACAAGGCTAAAAACCGAAAAATTGAAATTTTTTGAGAACTTACAATGAATCGACGAGAATGCGGTGAAGAGGCGGAGATTCGGCTAGGCGGAGTGGCGGCGAGGTGGAGGGGGCGGAGGCGCGGGCTTTTTTTCCTTCTCTCTGGCGGAGACTCGGCTTTTTTTCTTTTTTCGTTTTGTTTCTGGCGGACGCAGAGAAGAGGAGAAGAGAGACACAGAGAAGAGAAGGAGAAGAAAGTCACGGGCGCGGGTTAGAATTAAACCTCGAACCGCTAGGAATCCTGGCGGTCCGAAATAAAAATTCGGACCGCTAGGAATCCTGGCGGTCCGAATTAAAAATTCGGACCGCTAGGAATCCTAGCGGTTTGGGTAGAAATAAAAATATTTTACAAACCTGGTTATTTATATTAAAATAAATTTTTTTTTGGGTAAAAATAAAAATCACGGGGTTACCACGGTTCACCTACTCGTAGTCTAGAGGCAGGGAATACCGACATTGGCTCTCCGTTCCTACTAGGGCATCCGACTGTATTGGAAGTATAGTAATTCTAAAGAGTGGGGCTATGGTACTTTGCAATGCGCGGATCATTCTGTGCATTGAATTCATATTCTGTCTTCAAATTTCAAATAGTCAATCCGAACCGCTCAACATTATTGTCATATAAAAATATAATTGGAGACCAAATTTTATATTTTTTGAAATTTTTTTACTATTTTTTTTGTAGGTAGAAAATCACTACTTGCGGACAAGCCAACTCGCCATTAGTTCGGTTCAGAATAAACGAGCCAGCTTGGTCCAGGTATTTTATGAACAATGTTTGCATGAATTTGGAAACTTAATATTTTGGTATGTATGAATTTAATTGCAAACTTAATTGATGGTAGTTGATTTACTTAGTGGGACTTCAATTAAGAGTAATATCTGATGCAAACTATATTTTGTTTGATGGGCTTTATTATTATTTTTTTAATTTGTATGATAGTGGTCTAATAAAGTCCAATGAGCTAATGAGCCAGCTCAGTCAAGCTCTGAGGTGGATTGTGATGATCTTGAGTTAAGATTCTAACTCGCGTCCTCAATCTCAGCTCACTCAACTCGCTTGTTAGCTGTGACAAGCTGATCTTCAGCCGGGCCCAGCTCGTTGCCACCCCTACTTCTACTTAGGAGTAGGGCACAGCGGGAAATAGGACCCACTAGCTTTTATGTGTACAGTGACCCGGTTCATGGTCTGATGTGTTCGTACAATCCACAAAGAATCCGAGCACTCCGAAAGCCGGATCCTGTATTGTATTCGTGTTTGCTCCGAAGTCCGAAGTCCGGCTCTGGTTCAACGCCACTCTTCGGCTCTTCGCTGCGCGCTCTTGAGTCTTGAGGTGTATATTAAATTGCCCATGCATTCCGTGCGCTTCTCTCCTTCTCTGAAGGTACCATTCTCCAAGGACCTCGCCTCCATTTCATCGTCGCACGGGAGAACCCTGAGAATCAGGACAAGTGCTGTGGTTACGCAAATGGAGACAACCATTGCCATCACTCGACCCGACGATTGGCACCTTCACCTCCGCGACGGCGATCTTCTCCAGTCCGTTCTTCCTCACAGGTCAGGTCCTTTTTATCTCCTGCCTATCATCACTTCACTTTATCGGAGCTATTTTATTCATTTTTTTTTTTAATAAATCTCTTGCTCTAATTAAAGTGCAAGGCAATTCGGGAGAGCGATTGTAATGCCAAACCTGAAACCGCCGATCACAACCACCGCTAAGGCATTGACTTATAGAGAGTCTATATTGAAAGCACTTCCTCCTGACTGCGATTTCAATCCTTTAATGACACTTTACTTGACTGATAATACCAGCCCAGAGGAGATTAAAGTTGCCAGTAAGCATTTACATTCTAAATTTTTTAATCATGTTGCTGCAAAAGTGAGAGTTTAATGCCCTCCTCAGAACACAACTGAGGATGAACTGGGTTTAATAGTGGGGATTATTACTGATTTTGCTAATATTCTTAATGGTCATGTTTGGTTGCTCCTTGAATTTAAGAAGGATTACATTGCTTACTCCGTCATTTGGCAGCTTAAGTGCGGAGTAAATTAATCCATGGAGGAATAAGATGTTGGAAATGAACCTGTGTCTGTGATGTGACAGTGGGCCTTACAGGCAGAGTAAGAGCAAGTGTGGAGTAAGTTAACCCGACTAGAGATGTGGCTTAACTTATTCCGCCTATACTCCATATTACTCTTCATGTTTATTCTTAGTTTGATAGCTTAAGTGCGGAGTAAGGGGTTTACTCCACCTCTTACTCCAAACATAACCAATATTTGTGCTTCCTGGTCTTAACTTTAAACTTGTATGTGCCTGTGTGCCATGAAATTCTGAGTTCTGACTAAGAATCAATAAACTGAAAGGCTCCTATGTATGCAAGTGCGTTGCTGTATTAGAATTCTAGCTATAAATTGTGTGATAAAATTGTGTCTCCAGGGAATAGCGGGGCTGTTTTTGCGGTCAAATTGTACCCAGCTGGTGCAACTACGAATTCTCAGGATGGTGTGACTGATATTTTTGGGAAATGCTTGCCTGTTCTAGAGGAGATGGTGAAACAGGAAATGCCATTGCTCGTAAGTTATTGTTATATTGTTTTGTTATTTTTTAGATGAATAAAAACTTGACTGCTGTTTCTGTGAAATTTTGTTTAGGTACATGGTGAGGTAACCGACCCTAGTGTTGACACATTTGACAGGGAGAAGGTATTTATTGAGACAATTTTGGCACCGCTAGTAGATAAGTTACCGACATTAAAAATTGTAATGGAGCACATCACGACATTGGATGCAGTCAACTTCATCAAATCATGCAAAACAGGCAAGCAATTGTTATAAGGCTATGATGATGTTTTTTTTTTTTTTTTAAATAAGCCCCTTTTGTTACAGAGAAATGCAAAAATATTGTACCAATGATGGTTTATCTACTGGTTCAGTTGCTGTTATAAGAATTACCTTCATCATTATCTGCTACTTAGTTTTGTCAAGGTATTACTTCTAATGATGCTAGAGGCTAACTAATTCAAGGAACTTTTTTTTATTTGTCAAAAGTGTTGGGCTTTTATGTAAGTAATCAACAATGCAAATGTATTCTGCAGAGTTGTTTTCTTCTGTTACCTTATTTTAAGTCCTTTTTTTAGATAATAAAAGTAGCTTGTTGTCACTTGCTTACCCATGCAATTTAATATTTTTCAGGCAATGTTGCTGCAACAGTGACTCCGCAGCATATGCTCCTAAATAGAAATTCTCTTTTTCAAGGGGGTTTGCAGCCGCACAATTATTGCCTCCCCATATTGAAAAGAGAAACTCACAGTATGTTCATATGATCCCTATGCCTTGAACAAGTTTTTAAGCTTTGAGTTATCAATCTCAATTTAATAAATGTTTTCTTTTTAAATAAAAGGACGAGCTATAGTAGAAGCAGTAACCAGTGGGAGTACAAAGTATTTTCTCGGTACTGATAGTGCACCCCATGATAAAGAAAGGAAAGAGTGCTCTTGTGGTTGTGCCGGCATATTTAGTGCACCTCTAGCTTTATCTCTCTATGCAAAGGTTTTTGAACAGGTAACTGGGGAACTTGTTTGTCAACAATAGTAACAGATATATTATCTATGATTGTGTTAACATTTGTCTATTTTTTTTCGTGGTAGGCTGGAGCACTTGACAAGCTAGAGGCATTTACAAGCTTTAATGGCCCGGATTTTTACGGTCTCCAAAGGAATACTTACAAGGTAGTATTACAAAAAAGCTCCTGGAAAGTACCTGAGACGTATAGTTATGCATCGGGAGAGATAGTGCCAATGTTTGCTGGGGAGACTCTCGAGTGGGTCCTATGCGAGAAATAGCTTTCATTTTCAGTTCCTTCCTTTTGCAATGCTCTTTTTTTTTTTTTTTTAATTTGTCTACATTTGTTCTAGATTACAGGAAATAAGTAGAGGGATTTTGAAATAAATTGTCTTGTTTTATGATTGCTGAGAAGTTTGTTTACTAAACTTTTGTTCTGTGATTACGCTTTAAAGTTTGCATGTGGTACATAGAAACCACCTAGGAAAAGACTACGATGCAGGTGTGTCTATGCGCCCATACTGGTTTACCTGTCCAGATTTCTTTTTATCAGACATGGCAGTGTTTAAAATTGGGTGGCTTCTTTTACACAGGATTTCTGAGTTGCCTTAAGAGCTGTTGCTGTGGTGAAGTCCGTGAAGATGATGTTATTTTAATGGAGATTGCATTATGATAAGAGTTACCTCTAATGTTGATAGAAGAGAGAGTCCAGGGTTAGAGTAGATCACAGATAATACATTTTTTTTTTATCTGAGTAAAAGTTGGAGGTTAAGCCACCCAACTATTTAATATCCAGAAAAGATTATCTTCAGATTTCGAACCTGTGATCTCCCACACAGAGATCTTTGCGACAATACAATTTTTTTGAAGGAAGATTGCAGTTTTGTAATCAGATATAAGAGTATCGAATCAGGGGCAGACTTGCGAATTGGGTCAGGTAGCAGGGAAGAAAATGAGCTGGACAAGAAAGAAAATGAATTTGATTCATGAGTAGACAAACTTTTTCACTAGAGGTAATAGCCTAAAAATACATGGCTAATTTGTTTTTGTTTTTAGAATCCAGTTGTGCCTGCCTTATTGGGTCCACCCTGTATCAAATTAACTAGATATGTTTCCTCTTTTGAAAAAAGAATAATTCTCTTTGCAGAGATTGTTCATCTCTAGTCCGATACTAATTCTGGCCTGTCATGGTTCCTCCTAGAGCAGCACCGAGCAACACGCCATCAGATTAATCAAAGATATGAAGAAAGATGAGACAAGAGCTGAAAGTCTGAAACTCCACTTCACTTCACTTCTTTTATAAACAATTGCTGGTTTTTCCTCAAAAACATTACTAGTTCCATCACAAAATGTTCTTGACCTAGTTTGCAAATCAAAATGAAGTATTCCCCACAAATGAAACGCTTGTGCCTCTTGATGGTAACGTAATCCGAACCATTTAATCCTCATTTGATGCTCCTGATCTCGTTAAGGACGAGTTCTCTGCAAACTCATCCTCAATCCAAATCAACAGTTCCCGTCTCAGTTTTCGATTCATAACTCCCTTTTCTGCCATCGCCTGCACCAAATCCTTAGCCTCTTTTCGACTCCTGAGCCGAACCATCTCACCAATCAAGGCCCGACATGTAATATCATCCATGACCCGCCCCATGCTCCCCAATTCCCACATGACCCTTGTCGCATCCTCAACCTCCCCTCCAATTGCCAAAGCACTCACAATAGAATTACTAGCTCTGCTATTCAATACCAATTTCTTCTCCTTCAATTTATCGAACAACTCGAGTGCATTCCTGGTACGTCCCTGGGCACACAGCCCATGAATCAGGTAACTGTACGTGCACCCATCAGGCTCTAGTTCATAAATCGGCCCCATCTGGTGAAAGATCCGAAGCGCATCATTTAAGTGCATTGACTGTACATACCCCTTAATTACAGAATTTAAACAGAGCAAATCAGGTTTAATGCCCAATTCGATCATTTGTCTAAAGAGCGCCCGTACATTGTCCATGTACACATACTGTATGTAAGAATTCCCACTGCAGCGGTTTAATAATGCCGTAAACAGTAAATTGTAGGTGTGCGTGGTGGGTTGTGTGCTTGGGTCTTGAGACTTGAGCATGACTGTGTACACATGAAATGCCTTGCCAAGCCGACCTGCCTCAAGGTAGAAATAGATTAGTGTGTTACACAAAGAAGAAGAATTAGGCAATGAAGGCAGAGATAGAGCCAGTGAGGCGACTGAGTCCATTTCACAGAAGAGACGAGCGGAGCCGAGCTTTTTTACGGTGACGAGAAACGGGTTCAGGTCGGGTCGGAAGCGGGGGTGGTGAGTGAACCAGGAGAGGAGGCGGAGACAGAGAAACGGGTCGGATTGGCGCGATAATAGAGAAGAGATGTCGGCTGGAGTGAAACGGGGCGGGAGAGAGGAGATGGTGGCCTCGAACCGTGTCTCGTCTACGACAGCGGACTTGGATTTGAGGCGCTGGCGCTTGCGATGCGAGACCCGTTTACCTGAGGTGGAGTAGGGAGAAACAGAGACCACGGCCATGCAACGGAGGCGAACGGGCTCTAAAGAGAAATGGAGAAGAGATCGGATCATCAGAGAACCGGAGAAAGGAGGAGACTGATTGATTGATTACAAAGATTGCTGTAGCCGTGTAGCCTGCAGCGCAGGGAAGAAACGAGATGAGATGAGAGATTAATTTTCTTTTCTCCCACTTCATAACAGATCCAATAATTATTGGGCTTTAATGGGCCTTATAATGATCCGTTAAAATTACATGTCTCTCTCTAGTCCACACCAACTGAGAAATAAGCTC
Organism: Carex parvula; assembly: GCA_025461045.1. Classification (NCBI taxonomy): domain Eukaryota; kingdom Viridiplantae; phylum Streptophyta; class Magnoliopsida; order Poales; family Cyperaceae; genus Carex; species Carex parvula. The sequence goes on along the minus strand of JAJGRW010000352.1, from coordinate 229,691 downwards.
CCTCGGAGCAGAGCGAGCCAAGCGATGGCCGCCACGTCAGCTGCTTCCTTCTCCGCCTTCCCATCCCTGACGAGATCACTGCGCCACCACCTCCTCCCATACTCTGCCTCTCTACAATCCCGTTCCGTTCTCCCTCCTTCCAACCCTTCCCTTTCCCTCCACTTCTCTCGAGGTTTTTGCCACGTGGCGGCCGCAGCGAAGCCGAGCACCGAACCGGCGCTAAAAGGAGTAGCTGATAAAACCGTAGCTGAATCTGTGAAGCGGATTCTCGAACTGGTATCCCTTTGAGCAATCAAATCTTATTTTCTTTCAGGTTAATTTGTTTGTAGCTGTAAAGGTTGTATGTTTGTTTTACTAGGCGGGGAGAGCTGCTTCTAGAAGAGAGGTTTTACATACGGGGTTTCTGACACCACCTGTTGTGAAGGAGACAATGCTAACAATTGAGAAATTCACTGATGTTAAAGCTATTGCGCAAGGTGGCTATCCACAGGTTTAATATTTTTTTCATGTTTAGTAATGCTTGTTTGTACTATAATTAGCAGAGACTAGTTTAATTCCATATTAATTTTGCTTCTTTTTTTTTTTTTCATATTTTAGGCTGAGAGGTGTCGAATTTCAGTTGGCCATCCTGATTTAATGACAAGCGATCCAGATGTCATTGCTGCCTTGAGGTTTTTAAGGATCTTAATAGAACAGTTTTGTAATGCTTATTCAAGGAAAAGACTATAAATAGTGAATTGATTATAATACACACACAACATGTCTAGTATCTCAGGGAACTTCAAGTTTGAACCATGTTCACATGGTGACTTTCTTGGTGCAATCCTGGGGACGGGAATTGAAAGAGATGCCGTTGGTGATATCTTAATGCAGGTCTCATTCTTTATCAGATAATTAATATATTATACTTTGGTTTTTCAAAATCTTACCTAGGTTGAATGACGTTATGCATATTAATTTTGCAAGTTTTTAAAGTAATTTTTCAGGGAGAGAAAGGTGCACAGGTACTTGTTATTCCTGACATGATCGAGTTCATTACAGGCACACTTGACAAGGTGAAGCTTCTAATTTTCTCTTAGTTATTGGAGATATTTCATAAGTTCAAAAATAATCATGCATAGCATCACAACATGAGAAATACAAATACTGCCTATGAAATTTCTGCACCCTGCCAAAAACTTGATTTAAAAGAATTATACAGACCTCTTTCCTGACCAATTTATAAAAACCGGAATTTGTCCTCGTCCTTCAATTTTAATTTCTACAAAATTGAGAGAGAAAGAAGAGTTTGTGTTCAGTATTTTGAAGAAATTAGCAGAGAAGGGTTTTTAGGGACTTCACGTAGTTTTATAGGAATATGTGATGTTTCATGTTTTGCATGGCAGATATGGCATTTTGAGGTTTTTATGGGTAAACATGAATTATTTTCATAGCAATAGTTCCTCTATATTTTCTTGATCTAGGTTGGGAATGTTGGTGTATCATGCACTCAGATACCATTACTCGCATTAGAATATGAACCACCAAGGTAATTCTTCAATATTGCGACACTTGATGGTATATTTAGTTTGCTGTGCTTTCACAGTTTTTATTAGAGCTCTTGCATAGATTCTCATTTTATTCCCAGGACGAAATTATTTAAAACAGTAGAAGCTTCATTAAGAGTCGATGCATTGGCTAGTGCTGGATATAAAATATCACGCTCTAAATTGGTTAGCCTCATTAGGTAATTTCATCCTTGTTTTTACATATATCCTTAGTTCAATTTCTCTTGATTTTTTTTTTGCTATATTGTTAATTATAAAAAAAGAAAAAGTTAATTACTATCAGTGTTTCCTTTTCTTCCCATGTTCTTCCCACCTTCAGGAGAATAAAGCATGTATAGCTCATAAATATATTCTTATGATTTTCTGAGAGGGAACTATCTTGTTTTCGTATAGGAAATCACTATAGAATCTTTGAAAAGAATTTTCTCAATAATAAAAAAGACTTGCTATCTTTGGGATCTAATACTACACCGCTGCTTAATATCTTAGTGGATCAACTTTATTACATAAGCGGATTCCTAACTTAATGTCCCCTATCATGGCATAAGTAAGATACACAAAGCATGAAAAATATCTCTGCTCTCTTCTGTCTCCTATTAAAAAGTTGCAAGGATTGGAGGCATTTTGGGCACTTTATTTTAGATAAGTTTTTATCTGTTAAAAGTTTGCAACTTAAAAATTAATGTAATAATTGTTTTCTTCCTTCTGCGAAGTAAAGGAGATGTACGTGTAAATTGGTCAACAGTGATGAAAAATGGGGCAACACTCAATGCTGGAGATGTTGTTTCTGTTAGCGGTTTAGGGAGGTTAAAGGTAAAAGTGATATTATTAATTTTTTTTTCTTTTTTTCATTTTACACAATATACAACTTAATTGCTGCGGTGCCAATTACAATTGGTATTGCCACTTTATAATGGGCTGATGCTATTTGTAAAGTTGGCATCATAAAATCCCATATGAAATATAACACCTATTTAGGTATCGAGGTTTATTTACTAATGTTGGAGTTATTTAATTCTGATATTAATTACAGATTGGTGAGATCTCAAAAACACGAAAAGGAAAATACGCAGTTGAGTTGATCCGGTACTTTTAGGGTTTATAAGTCTACTCGTGGTGTCTGGAATGAAATTTAGGGTGAATATTGGGCCTATGATTTGGGCCCCACAAGAAAAAAAGATAATAGAGGAGAAACACTGCACACAGATAGAGAGAGAGAGAGACAACTTGTTCAATGTGAGGGACCTCTGATGGTGTAGTACAGAATACAATAATACTCTTGAGGGACCTCTGATGGTATGGAAAATTTGTAAAGTTTTTGTGATGAGCATTTCCAATTGCCAACTTGTTCAATGTGAATTGTGTTTGTTAATTAACTGCACCGAATTTTATCATAATTGACATTAGAATTTTGTTAAATATAATCCAACTAGATGGCTTACTTTCTCTACTTGGGTGAACTTTTAGTCTGTGCCACTCTCTTTTGTAGTGAGTGGCTTTCCTCAAGACTCCACTCTCTTTTGTAAAAGAAATTCATAATTCATATAAGCTTTCTTTCTTTCTTTATTTTTTCTGAATTGAATTTGTTTAAACAAGTATGATCCACGTGCTTGTTTTATTAAATATGTAGCTTTTCTAAATTAGTCTTGAATAAATGTACAGTTCTTTTTTTGGTATTATATGAATTGCTCATACTTCACTGCTGAAATTATTGTTTTTCCTCAACTTGATATAAATTTTATACCAGCAAAAGGAAAAAGGATGAAATAAATAAAATTGCTGGATTTTGGATTGAGTGCAGATCACATTGTCGGTCTTAAAAGAATCACCGAAATTGGGGACTTTGATTTGTTTAGTGCTCCGACATATGCTGGGCCTGGATCTCAACCTTCCAAGCAATTTCTCTCTTTTTCAATTTTCTTTTCTTTAATGAACAGTATACTTCCTTGCAATTTCTCAAAGAAATGTGTCAGGGTACACATGATCTGTGTACATTAGAGGTGCTGTATTAATTAATTAGGCTAGGCTACCGGTATCAGTTTCTTACTTTCTTTTGCTGGCATGAGTACAGATTGGCACATATGGATAATGGATGCAAATGCAATGCCCTCTTTGCTGAAATAGAGCGCACCTCTCATTCTTTGTACCGGGTTCGTTGTATGGGAAATAATGATTTTATATAGTTTGTAGCTAAACTAGTAGTAAAAGACACGCATTTGAAATAATTTGTTGTGCTATAGTTAAATAACGGATAGGCAAAATTTGACATTATTTTCTTTAACAACAGCTTACAAAACATATTTACTTAAAAATAATATTTGTCATAAATTCATGATTAACGTGCGTAATGGGTCCCACATCCTAAGTAAAATCCACGCCTGACTAAAGAGGAAAATATGAAAAGATTTTGAGTAAAATTAGCAGATAATGTCATAAATAGTTAGCTATTTAATTATTTTCAAATACAAACCAAACCACTGTATATATAGAAACCAATTTGCTGCCTGTGCATGTATCCAGAATCGTTTAAAATGGCGTATTCATAAAAGAAAAGCAATCATTTAGAAATGGGGGCGTGCGAAGGTTTCCAAGTTCACATGGAGAGAATCAAATTAAATATCGCAGTCTTGTTGGGGGCTATAAGCAAACCCTTGTGCTCTGTGGACATTTTCGCATCAAGCAAATAATGCCAAAGTAGCTTGGTTTGGGGGCTATAAGCAATCCCTGTAAGCAAACTTTTGGGTTTTTCCTCCCATTAAATTAAATTAGTCTCAATTAGATCACTGTTTGACCTTATCTGCCATTAAACAATCTAATTGGGGGCAGCTGGTTTTGGTACTATTTGAAAATCCAATTGCAAGAAGGAAGAATCAATCAAACTTCAGATCAATCAATCAATGATAGAACCAATCGCATCTTTTTATTTGCGCTATTGGGTAGATTCTTTTTTAGAATTAAAAAAAATCAGATCTTTGGCAAAGGGATTGATTGTTTCTTTTTCTGAAAAAATAAATACAACTGCATCTATGGTGTGTGTGGTCCCAGCAAATTTCAAACAAATCTGTGGTCAAGATGAGATTTAACGTTTGAAAAATACTAAAACTGTACCACTATTGTGGTACCATAAACCTGCACCCAGTAGAACTGTACCATTAGTGCAGTTTTATATATTTTTCGTTGAAAAAAAACAAATCATTCACTTTCCCGAATAATAAAATTTTAATTTCTAAAAGAATCCTATGAGCAACTAGGAACTTGTTTTTGTTGTATTGCGAAAATTAAAGCCAATAATAAGAATTATTTTTCAACATTCAGAGCTATCTGATTGGAAATAATTAAATTCAAATAAAAAAACATTTAAAAAATGAATAAGTGTATGGTGGCTAACCAGCCCACGAGAAATTGGGTTTGACTAACTTTTTGTCTTCTTTGGTTGATGGTTACAATTGAAAACATAATTGATTCTGATTTGGACCAAATAAAACAAGAGGTGACATATATCATTCGAATTAATATCATCTTTTTTTTCTAGAATGGTGACCAGACCAATTCGTATCTTTGACATTGAGTTAATGAAAAAAAATAATTAATTCATAAAAAATGTTTGCTTATCTGTTATTTGAAAACATGCAGTTCTAAGGACAAATATTTTATTAAAAAAAAATGTAGCTCTTGACAATTTCCAGCATGATATACGGAGCAAATAACATTAGAAAACCGACATATTTGAAAAGAATTAAATAATATCACAAATGCAAGCAACTTTATGAGTGAGTTTAAATCCGAACCGTTCAATTATAAATTATAATTCAGACTAATTTAAGAATGAGTACCTTTGATGATAGGAATTCCAAATTTACACAATCATGGTTATTTTATTTTATTTTTGTCAGATTTACACCATCATAGTTATCCATATAGAAAAATGGCAGCTTCTACATAAAACATGTAACATGCTGATGGCAATGCTCTGCCTAATAATCCTCTCAAATATATATATATATATATATATAAAATAAAGGACAATAATAACCCTCTCGAAACCTCCAATTCAGAAAAAAACACATCATACAAGATTTCTAGTACAAAAGCGGTATCACATCATCATCATAAACAAGAGTTGGAGGGAAGTCGCTTGATATGATATTTGTTTTTTTCTCATCTCTGTTTTTTGCACCAAATGGAATTTTGCGATATATATAATTATATAATGGAGAATATGGTGATAAAATAATTCAATAAATAGCCGCAAAAATAAAGGCAAAAGATGAAGTTGAGAAAATAATTTTCGCCGCCTTTAATAGATGTAGGTCAAAAGTTGACAAGATAGTTTCCAGTGAATTGCTTTGTTTCATCAAAAAGGGAAAATAAATAAATAAATAAAGGTGCCAATGTATGATTTAAGGTACCGGTTGGTTTTTACATCTATAGCGGAATAATATAAAACCTTTTATTTTCAACTGAAAATCTTTCATGTTTTGAATTTTTTTTGTTATTATATATGCGTCCATATTACATATAGCAGTCCACATGCATCCGCATACAAAACACAGTGTGTGTGTGTGTGTGTGGCTTTATGTGCTTTAAGGTGTCTTAGTACAACTAATGAAAGTGATTTAGAATGCTTTAAAATAAAATAAAAGTTAAAGCATATTCTTAAGTGGAGTAGAGTTAATTTTTCAAATTCTTTAGTTTTTAATACCTTTTATGAGATTATCGTATCGTAGCACTATTTTGTGTTAGCGCATGAGAATAATGTGATTTTTTTTTTTAAATTTAAAACTATTTTCTCTACTTTAATATTGTCAAATACTACGTACAGTTGGTAGCGTTGAATGGACGTCTCCATTTTATGTGAGAACTGCAGAGGAAACAAAACCTGGCATGAGGGTTTTGTTTTGACGGTTGGTGGAGTCAAAGAAAGACACAAAACAAACAAAGGCCAAAAGCGGTCGCTTTTAACTTGGGAGTTGTGGGACCCAATCCATCAAACGAAAGTGATTAGCGATCGGATCGTCTCCAGTTTGTTGGAAACAAAAACAATTGAGAAATTAATCAACGGTAAGGGTGGGTTATTCATAAATGATGAATTCAATGGCGCTTTGTGATACAACTGTTGTATCATGAAAAGGATATGAGATTAAATCACATGCGTCAGTTAATATTTCATGCAGTGAGCACTGAGCATAATGTACAATTATTTGTCCATAATAAAATTAAGTATTTCTTTTTTTTATCTAAAGTTCAAAAGTCACGGATCATGTTCATGTCCCTATCCACTTTAGATTAAGATATATCCATCCACTTTAGCAAAAAAAGTTGCAGCGTAATGTCATAAAAAATTGTCAAGGTTAACAAATTAAATGTATATCTGCAGTAAAAAGAGAGAAAGTAAAGCCGACAAGTATTTAACAACATATGACAAAATTAAATGACCTCTTCTCTTCGGAAGGAATTTATTTACCTCAGTTCGTCTCCAGTAACAAAAAAAAACTGGAGAGAAGGAGTAGCTTATCTATCTGCTAGAGCCTAGACTAGAGCTCCCTCCCGCCATTGAGTGGCTGTGGCTGTTTCTGGTCTCCCTCGTGCAGCCTTTGCTGACTGAATTTATCTAAACTTTGATTTGTAGAGCAGCGAGATGGGCCCACTTAACACATCATTTCATTTCGTTTCGTTTCATGCCCCCGCGACAATTTCTCTTTTTGTTATATATAAAATATAAAAGTTTGATTCCTTGGGTTCTTAGACCATGAGAGAGAAAGATGTGGTCAGGCTCAGGCAGGCGCCTAACCAGTACCAGTACCCGTCATTTTCTGGTGTTTTTCTTCTTCTGTTTTTTAACAGTCAGGAGAAATTCTGATTTATCTTTCTAATAAATGAGAAAGTTGCGTATGTATGTCTACATCCACAGTTGGAGTTACACGTCTTTTTTCAAAGATATTTGAATATGCCAGAACGAGAACGAGCCAAGTCGAGTCTGATTTTAATTGAGACAATCATATCACGGCCCAAGCCAACTCGTAAATAACGTGAGATATGCATAAATATTAGATCAAATTTAGGCTAACTTTTTTTAAAAGAAGAAGCCAATTGATCGAGAAAAGTAATTAAAAAATATTGGTGGCATTGACGACTGACCACTTACACTACCTAATTGTGTTGACCACCATGCACGATGGGCAGTGCAGCGGTCGGATCCTCTGTGTTTTCTCACTGTTTCAGATTAAATCTGAACCGTCTAATTCAAAATTCGGTTAATGTACAGGTTGATTTTCAGATTCGTACTAGTATAGTATACAACCAACGGACTGGATTCAAATTTAAACGGTTAAGTAATAACTTAGATTATATGAATCCAATGTTTACTTAATAGAAAATGGAATTGAACATTAATCCAATATTAATTCTTCTTTTTGCTTGCTCTTCGTCTAGTATTCACTTGTAAAATTATTACCATTCGTTTCAATTGAAAGCTAATTTCGATTATTGCAATCTGTAAAATAATCAAATAGGTACTGACTTCATTTAAAATTAATAGCTCTTCGTCTATTATAATATGTAATACAAAGTATGAACTATTAAATTATCCTTTTTTTTTTTTCTTATTTGCATGATTGAGAAAAGTATAGACTTAATTAGATTAGTTGTCATTTGGTTGTTGCTCTAATTTTCCAATATTGATAATTAGTAAAAATATAGAATATAATTTTTTAAAAGAAAACAAAAAAAGCTATGTACAATAGCTTATGTTATATCTACGCTATTCGCGATAGCTTTTCTTTTATCTTCTCCGTGACGACGCAATAATCGCTATTTAGAACTTTGATTATTCCAATATCATTTTTCACTTTAATCCATTTTTGAAACGAAGCTTCAAACAATCATGATCTTGATCTTTTCAGGAAATACAAGTTCTTAGTACACGATTATTCTAAAAAAAAGTCGCCATTAATTAAAATCTTCCGAGAGAATTTAGTAGCATTAATAATTTTTATCATTGCCAAGATTTTTAGTTGAGGGGAGCAAAAATTGTACAGGAGGCACATCCTTCTTAGAGCTCCTTAGAAAATTAAAGAGTCTTAAGCTTGCTAAACAATTACTCTTTTATAAATCTTAAAATTACTTTCTTAAGTTTTCTTTTGCCTACTTTCTTAAACTTGCTCCAATTTTTAAGCACCCATTCTACATGACTTAAGCAACTGAGCCTCCTTAAGAAAGCTAAAGACGGATTCACATTACCTCAGGTTACCTGACTCAAGCAAATTACGATCAGACGGCCCATTTAATATGACATGAATCTCAAAACAGCCCCCTACAGTCTCAATAGGCACCGGATTTGAGTTTGGTCCAGATAGAATTAATCTGAACCGGCCGTTATAATTTGCTTGAGTCAGGTACCTGAGAGGATATCTGTCCGCTAAAAACTCACTTTCTTAAATTTCTCTTACCAAACACATCTTTCTTAGTGGAGCTTAAAATTGAATACTATCATCTCACCGAACACTACCATGTGTGATGATGTTCTTATTTTCATAATATATTTTATTCGTTCGAAATAATTTTGTCTTGAACTCACTATTTGTGGACATGCTTCACATCATTCACAAAATCACAATCCAAATTTTGTATTAATGTGAATTATATATTTATCGTATGTAATCCACGATACAAACAATATTTACAATTTTGGACAATGTGTCACATGTGTAGTGGTCGACAAGTCAAATCCTTCACAATATTATCATGGCCTCTTACGTGAATTCGTATCCTCTTCGTTAACTACAAAAAGAATATTTTGAGTTAATGTATCTCAATCATCCGATTTGATTTAAGTGTGTGTGAATTAGATCTGCACTAATATTAAATGACTTCTACTTTATAGATAAGAGCCGGATTGGCTCCGTTTAAAATCCGACGGCCGAGATGCATTAACTCAAAAGATGCTCTTTTGAGTTAATACAGACGATGCGGACTTCTCTTGCGTTTGGACGGCGAAGGAATAGTAAAAAGTTTTGAGTTAGCAAAAAAAAAAAAATGTAGATTGTTATTATGTGTTTGAATGAAATGGCAGTAGTTCTGAATTAGTTGGATTAACACTGATTTTAAATTGCGAATTAGCTGCTAACATCGCTATTTCAATAATACATTCAAACGATATTGCGTCTATTGATTTTAATATAGAAAGAACTCAGTGGTGTAGTTAGAATTTGAGTCAAGAGTGAACAAAAATATTAAAATTATCGAAATTTCATTAAAATATTAAAGTACCAATTCAAAAACTACATATTGGAAAATTTGAATTTCATGGATAGAGCAAAAGAATTTCCAGAATATAACAACAACCCAATTCAATATGAATTTATAAAAAAAATTCAAAATTCATTATAATGTTATTAAATTTTATTTAATGCTGTTAGAATTATTAAAGTCCTTATGAGTTTGATAAAATAGAAAAATGGTTAACACTATAATTAAATTCTCCAAGTTGGTGAATTTGAAAAATTAATTACTACCAAAAAAAAATTTGCTTCAAGGAACAACAATGACTTACAAATAAGAGTCGGCTCAGATCAATATTATTTTATTCTCTCTTTTAGACAGGTCGGATCTTATTTGTATACCTCTTTCCGACATATTTAGCTACCGGGTCGTATTGGAATTGACAGTCACTCCTCACTCCTATTTAAAACATAAAATCAATGAAATGTGCAACCCACCGCATAGAAAGCCACAAAAACTCCGGCACAAGGAGGCTAGGTTGACCGTTGAATCATGAGTCACCATTACACCTCGAAAAAGTTAAAAAGTTGAGAGGCTTCGCAAAGACTTTCTCAGACCTGTTGGTGTTGGTGTTGGTGTTGGTGTTGGCTGTTGCTCTCTGCCCCGGTCTACTTAATCAATGCACTCCTCTCACCACATCTTTCATTTTATACGACTTTTCACTTCAATCGCCTGCTTCGGTTTATCCATTAGCATCGATGAAGTGAAGAGTGGTACAAATTTCTCTGTGGAGATGGTATGACGGGTTTGAAAATTTTGCATTGGGATGGAGAAAGGCCCGGCCCAATAAAGGAGCTTGTCCCCTCTTCTCTTCGTTCACGAGACTCCGTAGAAAATGGGTATTAATGTAAAATAAAATAAAGAAGCAAAAGATAATTTTGTTTTGGAAATGTTCAATTAGGTCCTTCGAAATTGTATATTTCATGACTTTACCAACTTGTACAATGCTTATTTTTTATTTTCTCAAAACACTAGAAAGAGAAAAGTTCAACTGATCATCATGCAAGATTGATTGTATATATATTTTTTTATAAATATTTAGAATATTTTAACAAATAGATAAAATAAGTTGACCATAACAAAACAGATAAGCAAGTAGCATTAGATGGTCAAATTTTTTATATTTTTTGTTTGGAAGTTCAACAACATCTAGAAGCTTTATAACTTTCTTTGCTGAATTATTTTGTAACTGAGCTTATTACAGGTTAAACTTTTGACTAAATTTAGCCACCAGATAAAAGAATGAATTACATGCATGTTTTGATCTTTGGTTTTTAAAAGAGTTTGCAATGTATGTAAATGTCGGGACAAGTTTTGCAAGATTAAAACTTTTGGAAGGGTGTAACTGAAAAAGTTTTGAAGAGAAAGAGATTCGTTTTGGCCATTTCTTCCCTTCCAGTCTACTCCTGACAACTGTTCCATGCTGTCCCTCTTGAGTGCAAATTTTGCAATGACTCTATACATACAAACAATTGGTCGTCGCTTTTCCATTTTTACTGTCAACTTGTTTTACAAAATTTAAATAAAATTATCTGCTACAGTAATTCATAATAATTATGTGAACCAAGCTGTAGATATTTGAATTTTTTTTTTTTGGACAACACTTTGCTTCTCAACCGTAGACATTAATATTCTGCATTCATAATTGGATTCAGGACAGTGTACAATGCATCATTATTATTTTTATTTAACATATAAAATTGCATTATTGAATGAGAATTGAGAAACAAATATATTATATATCAAACAAGTAGGCACCTTATGACTATTTTTACCTCGGATTGTATGTAACATGATTTTTGTTATATTAAGATATTTCGTCTTTATTTTTGCTTTGAGAAAATAAAGCTAATGAAAATCACAGGTTGGCATGGTCAAAACTTTGCCAGAAAATAATGTAGAAGTAGAACCACCTTTTTCCAAATATAGCCATGGTTCTTTATTAACACGCCAGATTTGGAGAAGGGAAATCCAACTATTTCTGAAAGTAGGGTATAAATTGGACAAAAAATGCCAGAAAGTTCTCTAAGATGGCACCAAAAAGTGTTCAACCAATAGAGGCAATTGACCATATCATTAGATTTGGGGTGCCGTGCCTAAGAAAGAAGGAATGGTGAATAAAAAAAAATGAGAAAAGAAGAATTAAGATGAGCTCAAATTTCACAATTGCAAATACATCTCTGCTTTACTTCATAAAAACCCACACCTTTCCTTCCTCAAATTAAAAAGAAAAAAAAAAAAAAAAAAAAGGAAAAAGTAAAAGAGAACACTAAATAGTTGCAAATTTCAAGAAGAAAATTGAAGCCCAGTACACAACGAGCAGTACCAAATCATCATACGATCTGTTGTGCAAGGATTAATTGTACCACAAATGAGCAGTAGAAATTGACTCAGCATATAAACATGGCCCCAATTGAAATGTTAAGAAGATAACAACTTGATTGACTTGGTTGATACCATGTTAATTGGAGCTTGATCTGGCACGAAACAACTGAAATCAGTCTGAAGAAACCCTAGGAGATGTCACCGGAAAGAGCGGTAGCAATCGAGGCAGCTCAGCACCTCTCGGCGACGGGTGCAAGTAAAACTTCTTCTCAGCAATCGCCTTCTCTTCTTCCATTGCATTAACTGCCTCAGCTGGTGAAGACAGACTTGGGCTCAGCGGAGTTACCGGACTTAAAACAAGAGAAGGGAAATCCAATATGCTCGGGGAAAGCACGTCAGATTGCGCACGAGGCGAGAAGAAGGCGGGTCCAGTAGGCACTAACGGGCTAATGGATTTGAGATTCTTGATGGAACCACGACGCTCGTATAGCTTGAAAGATTGCTTCTTCGGCCCGGTGGGACCCCGATTGTTAATTAGGGGAGGAGACTTGCAGGAAGTGGTGTTGCATGAGGTGGAGCCGGTGAGCATTTGCACGACTTGCTTAAAAGAGGAGCTGTCGGCTTGCACAAAGGTGGTGGGATAAGGGGTGGTTTCAATTGTTCTCGGGATGGCGGTGTTGGGTTTCGGGGTTGTCGGATGGGGTACTGATCCGGATCCGGTAGTGGAGCCGTTGTTGGTGCTGCTGCCTGAGGAGGAGGTGGAGGAGTTGGGGGAAGGGGGGAGGGTTAGCGGGTTCTTCTCGGTCCTGGGCTCCATTAAAAGGAGCTAAAGGTCTCAGCTTTGCTCTCAGAGAGTAGATCAAGCTTGAGAGAAGTTGAATTGGAGATGTAAAATGCCAAATTGAAACCTCTATCTCTCTCTCTCTCTCTCTCTCTCAGTGTGCCTGTGTTTCTTCTTTCTCTTCTTGTATTGGTGTGAAGGGGAGGGGGGAAGAAAGTGAAGTTTGCTTTGGAAATAGGTTTGCAAGGGGATGATGGATTTAGACTGAGAAAAAAAATGGGGTATAAACTATAAAGGGAAGAAAGAGAAGGTGCGTGTTGTAGGATTTGTGGAGGCCATTGACTTGAAAAATTTATTCCTTGACCCGGTTTTTTATTTTATTCTTCAACCGGAATTTTTCAAATTAACTGAACCGGCTACGCTTGCTCGGTCTGTTCCTGTTATGGTACGACTACAGACTCGCTTTTACATTTGCATTTTTTCTATATATTTCGGATTTTTGTTTCGAGAGACTTTTCAAGTTTACATTGAACAGCCCGACATTTTTATTAATATCCAAAGTTTAATACAAATTATTATTTATGCTTAGATTCTGATCCAATATCAAAAAATTATTATTTACTCCCCCCCTTTCTAGCCGGCTTAGTCTTTTTTTTTTTAAACCCGCAAAGAACCCTATATATACCCCTTTTTCTCTCTCTCCTCTCACAATTCTCTCATCTCTCAACCGAATTCTCTCTTCTTTGAGATAATTTTTTTTTTATCTAATTTAATTTTTAATTTATTTATTTTAGGGTTCAGGATTTAGGGTTTAGGTATTAGAATTTAGAGTATATTGTTGTAATTTAGTGTAATTAGCAAAGTTGACCAATATTTAGTGTATTTTGGTCATTTTTACCATAATTAGGCTGATTGAGCGTAATTTTACCGAAATTAACACAGTTGACCAATATTTAGGGTATTTTGGCCTTTTTTACCATAATTAGGCTAATTAAGCTTAATTAGTGTAATTAGCACAGTTGACAAATATTTAGGGTATTTTGGTCTTTTTTATCATAATTAGGCTAATTAAGCGTAATTTAGTGTAATTAGCACAGTTGACCAATATTTAGGGTATTTTGGCATTTTTACCATAATTAGGCTAATTAAGCGTAATTTTACCGAAATTAGCACAATTGACCAATATTTAGGTTATTTTGACCTTTTTTACCATAATTAGGCTAATTAAGCTTAATTTAGTGTAATTAGCACAATTGACCAATATTTAGGGTATTTTGGCCTTTTTTACCATAATTAGGCTAATTAAGCGTAATTTTACCGAAATTAGCACAATTGACCAATATTTTGGGTATTTTGACATTTTTTACCATAATTAGACTAATTAAGCGTAATCTTACCGAAATTAGGTTATTTTAGACATCAGGATGCCTAGAGCACGTTCTACCCCGCGTCCAGTAGTGGACGAGCCGATCAGTACCAGCAGCACGGAGCACATCAGTCCTCTCATGTGGATTCCCCACAGCGAGCACCGAGTCTCATTGGCTTCTCGTGAGGTACGTTCTTTTTTTTTTTAGATTTTCTTTAAATTTTGTTGAGTTTAAATTTTATTATGTTATCACCATGCAGATTACCTTGAGCGGCCGTCCTGGCGTACAACTGTGGTGTGGCTGTCCTGGCGTATCTGTACTCCCACCTGTGCCGTAGTAGTGAGGTAAGTCATCAACTCTTGATTTAGTGTAAATTATTTAATCAATCAATCCATCAAAATACACTTACGTGTAATGTTCTTGAAAATGCAGCCGAATGTGAAGAAGATGTACGGGCCGGTACTCCTGCTTCAGCACTGGTCGTGGTCACGGCTACCGGTGGGCCGTCCTATCCCAATGCAGCGCCGGATTGGGGAGAGCCGAATATGTGGAGATGCCCGGCATACGGCAAGAAGTGGCACGGTTTCCACCACTACTTGGATCGGACACACGGTGCTACCGTTGGGATCAGGCCAGTCCGGTCAGAGCTTCAGAGTTTGCCTGAAGCTCTTGTTGAGTGGACGTCGTACGAGCAGCTGTACATGGAGAACCTCTTGCCAGGCAATGTGGGTGACGAGCAGGAGCGGGAGATGTGGTTCTACCGAGGTCCACTCATAGACTTCTGGATAGTGGAGCACCACTATCCAGATCGGGTGCTCTGCCAGTTTGGTCGAGCGGCATTGATTCCCACATACCCATCTTTGCCGAGGTCCACGCACAGAGACCTGCACAGGTAAGTCGTAGTCTATTGTATTTATTATCAAATACATCATATTACTTGATATCTTTGTATTGCAACTAACGTCTTCCTTACAGGATAAACCACCGAGGGCGACTGGATAAGGACTGGAGCATCCATTTTGATGCATACTACAGTACGGCCGTGGATCCTCAGTATCTGGACTTCTATCACGAGCCAGAGCCGATCGCTCAGACCTAGGGGGATCCCCAGTTGAGGTACGATGTTTGGTACACGCAGGTCTGCATGGCGAGTGTCTATCTGCAGGGCGATTATGGTGCCCATCTCCGCAACAGGATCAAAACCGATGATGGTTACCATCCCAACGGCCGTGCATGGGCTCACCAGGTAAAGCAACTAAAACCACAGTTTTTCTCTAACTTAGTAGTTCATCAAGGTTTGATCTGACATGCCAAAAATTTTTCAGCTTCTGGCCGCGATCAAGGAGTGCGGGCATGGGATCGCCATGCTGGGGAAGAAGAACTGGAGACGGCTTGGGTACCGCGTCCTCAAGAAGAATGCGAATGTGGTTGAGGATGCCGGGCACGGTGGAAAGATCATCGGTATGCTGCAAGACGCCGGAGAGAACATCAACTGGCGTGAGGTAGATCCGATCGAGCCCAAACCCGAGCCCGGTTCTGCGAGATGATATGCCATCTTCCCCTGATTCGCATCCAGAGTGGGACTACCATCGTTGGGTATTGTCCAGCGTTGGGTGGACGGCATGGTACGATGAGCATGGACGTCCGGTGCAGACTCAGGTATGTCATACTTCAGTATCTGTCAGGTTTTAATAAATTTCTTCATTCAGATCAAATTTCATAATTTATGTGTATGATTGCAAGGTCCGGCAGAGATGCCGCCACAGCCACCACCTGCATGGACCGATACTTCTGAGTACGAGTCCCTCTCGTACAGTCTCCAGGACTTCGGGGTATTCGATGAGGATTTCAGCTCGGCACCGAGGGTACTTCGATATGGCACAGAGATGCCGCATGATGGAGAGGCTAGTGGTAGCGGGTCTCATACTCAGCCTGCCTTTGGGACTGAGTTTGCCGCATCTATCTTCAGTACACCTCCGCCAGTACAGCCAGTCTCCACGGGCGATGCCAGATGGGATACCGCCGAGCAGATACTCAGGTCTGCCGATGCCCCAGATGAGGCCGAGAGAGACGGAGCCTGGCTGCGCTGGCGCCGGGCGAACGCCGGAGTACCGCCTCAGCGATGGTCCCCCTCTCCGTTTTAGTTGTATTTTTGCTAGTTTTGTACTATTTATATTTGGTACACTATTTATGTTTGGTATGTTTGGATTATCCTATATTTCGGTCATTTTGTATGTGTGCCTTTATGGTACTGTTTTTATATTTTACAGATAAAATAAATTATTATGATAATGCTAAACATAAAATATTACAACATTAAAATAGTAGTACAACATAAAAAATAAACAGAAAAATATTTAAAACAATTGCATAAGTGCGTTAAACAGTAAAAATAAACTCATCAAGATTAAACCCACATTTTTATTAATATCCAAAGTTGAATAAAAAATAATGCGGGTTTAAAAAAAAAAAAAGACTAAGCCAGCCATTTTCTGACCTGCTTGAGCATTTTTTGATATTGGATCAGAATCTGGGCATAAATAATAATTTGTATTAAACTTTGGATATTAATAAAAATGTCGGTTGAACAGCTCTTTGTTCCTACAGTGCTGGTGTTAACATTTTTTAATTTATTTTTCGTGTTAATTTGAACCAGGGTCAAAGTTTTGGGGTTGTATTGCACCTGCAAAATTGTTAAATTTTACAGGTTTTATTGACTATGAATTTATTTTAAAATGATGATCAGTTGATCACCATTCCCCAGTGAAATAATAATTAAATGTTAACAAAAACACAGTTATACATGCGTTCGCTATAATTTAGATAGCTTGTTTATTAAATTTAGTTCAATTTAAAAATTAATTGGTCAATTGATACTCAGTTGACGATCAAATTAAATAATTAATTCTTACAACTATCCAATTTTGATATCTAAACTATATAGTTATTAGACAATTTTATTTCTTATGTTTTGATAATTGTTTATAGATTTGTCAAAATAATCAAAATATATTTAGTCATCAACACACACACACACACACACACATATATATTCCTTTCAATGTAAACTAGTAAATAAATTTAGAGTCTATCTGTTTCATCAACATATTCAATGTAATATTTTTATGAGTCAATTTAGAAAATAATAACATTTGGTTATAAAAAGATAACTCCTTTAAGATAAAATGATGGTTATCTCTTTATTAGGGTTGTTATATAGCTTGTAAACGTGTAAAGATAATAATAATTAGTGGAGATATTTTGGCTTTACGTGCATATGAATATATGATCAATAGAGATAAAATGAAACCATGATATATAGAGTGGTTTTGCCAAAGATAAACCAGTACTTTTAAGTAATATTTGATTATGTGGTATTCGCAGGGTTTAATGAAAAAAAAAACATTCATTAAGCAATATTTTATATTTTATCAATATTATAGCAAGATACACACATGAAGTGGAAGTGGAACTGTGGAACTGCCCTTGCTTAATTATAGACGATGTATATATGAATATGATGATTAGCATGCCTCAGTGTTTGAGGGTCACAACTGTTAAAGGTATAAAAAAAGAGGATGGAGTAGGTCTGATGCCCATCGGACCTACTTTTAGGTTCAACGAGCATGATGACTGTCCGATCTAATTTAAGATTTGTGCACACAAAAATTAAAACAAAATGCACGAATTTTAAAGTGTTCCGCACGAATCTAAAGCAAATCGACGGTGATTAAACCCATCGAACCAGAGTAGGTCCGATGCCCATCGGATCTACTCTCAAGTGAAAAAAAAAAATAAAGGTATAAGATTGCTTGAGAAACCAAATTTTTTTCGGTTTCTAAAATGATGGATTCTACAGAAGTTATAAAAAATTTGCTAAAATGAAGGTACGTGTTAGAGGATTCTACTGTGCGATCCGTAGGTTGCTTGAGAAACCGAATTTTTTTTCGGTTTCTCTAGGAAATGGAACCGAAAAAAGTATCGGTTTCATCAAAATACGAATGCAATCTATCTAATAGTTTACTAGTATTGTGCCCGTGCATTGCAACATTTTTGACTTTTGTTATCATTTCATTTGTGACTTATCACGGAACATTTACAGTGTCAAATTACCAATTTCTCAAGTTTCACAGTTTATTAAATATTTAGTTCATGTATGGTATTAAATAGATTGTATTCATATTTTCATCCTACACAATTGTTATAAAAAAAATTCCTAAAATAAAGGTACGTATTACATGGATTCTACTGTGCGATCCATAGGTTGCTTGTTTCTCTAGAAAATGGAACCGAAAAAATTATCGGTTTCTTTCATAAGATCAAAATACGAATGCAATCTATCTAATAGTTTACTGGTATCGTGCCAGTGCGTTGCAACATGGACATATTATAAGATTGAACAGAAAGACAAATAATAAATAATAGTAAGAGAAACAACAACAAATGACTGTTTGAATTCAACAACCTTATGTGCACATCAGTGCATACACATTTTTTCTTATTTTTTCAAAATTATTTGCAACACCAATGAATAATATATACTTAATTTGAAGATGAACAAGAATAAATAATTATTTTATTTCTTTATTCAACACATATGGTGAAGTTATTGTACATACCAGCAAATTGGATCTGAAATTATTGTACAGACTGACAAATTGGATCATCAAGCTACATTATTCTCTAATTGTCCTAAAATTTATGTCATGATGCTAAGAGAATGTTGCTCAACAAAGAATGCATGAGTAAAATATATTTGTGGAAGGGTAAAAGTTTTTGTAAGGTCTGGTGTAATTTGAAAGCAGAAAATTTAGAACATTGAAGATTATTAAGACCACAAATAATTTAATTCTCAATAATTTAATGTTATATAAAAATTGTGGCTCTTAACTTAATTGTGACATTTCCTTAAAAATTCAAGTATAACTTAAATGTAGTTTTAATGTAATAAAATTATCTAGTTTGAATTTCCAGTTTCGTAGAAATTTAAAGAAGGATGACTTATTCTCAGTTTCATGACATCTAGAAAATGAGGAGGGTTCAAATGCCTCCATTTTTCATGCCTCCACCATGCCTCCATTTTTACAAACTTTAATAACTCAAAATTTAAAACTTGAAAGTCAAAATAAAACCGTTGGATATGATCTACATCATTTTATTTATGTGCTCATAAAAAATTATCACATTTTCATTTTGTTTTTATGTGAATCAATAAGTTGAAAAATCAACGTCTAGAAATTATCCACATTAGTACGTTTTTTTACAAGCTCTTGATGACAACCAAAACAAAATTGAAATGTCATAATTTTTAACACGTGCATAGATAACATGATTTAGATCATATCCAACGGTTTTATTTTAATTTTTAAGTTTTAAATTTTGAGTTATTAAAGTTTTTAAAAATGGAGGCATGGTGGAGGCATGAAAAATGGAGGCATTTGAACCCTCCTCCTAGAAAATATTCCTTATTTGTGAGATTATATGTACTGGAGAAATGACCAGGAATTCAAAAGAAAAATTTAATGAGAACAAAAAAAAAGAAGTAAATTATCAATAGCTTTTTCATTGCAGCACCGCTAATTTAAGTTTAGTTAATTTTAATTCTAACCATATCATATGCACAATACGTGTAGCGAGTACGTGTCTAACTAAATTTAAACTTCTACACGTAAAAAATATCAAAATGATGCATTGAATCTAAGGAAGACAAATTATTTGATTGGAGATCTAAAACTTCATCTTTTAATCAGAGCCGTTGGCAGATCAGGACATCTACGTACTTAATATAAGAATGAAGATATTATTTTAAAATAATTTTCAAAATAAAAATTCTGAAAACCTTTTACCAAACGTGATTTGAATTCGAGACGATCAACTAAAATCTTGAGTTAAGATCTGGACCGTCCGATTAAAATCTACACTAATATTAAAAGTTTCGTACGTTATAGGCGTGGACCAGATTGACCCGAAATCTTATCACACGGCTGAAAAGATTAACTCAAACGGTGCTTTAATGCAGAGGATATGGATTCGCTTGATTTTAATGTGCGTCATAAACAAAAAGTAAATCTAAGTTATAAATGTGAAGGATTGTCTGAGTTATTCCACATTATTCTTTTTACAACCGAGATCCTTTGTTTTGATTCTAGAAGATTATTTATTACGTCTTTAATATGTGAAATAGGTTGTCTTGACAAACATGAACCGGGTCATTATTTATTTTAATCCCAGCAACATACATAATGTTTTTTCAAGTATAATTTAAACATAATTGGTTGCAGTAATAGAAACGTGCCAACGTGTCACTGTCTATGGTACAACACCAAATATATGGTGTTTATTCTTCTTATTTGTCACTTTCAAATCAACATGAGTGTTCAAATTGCTTTGTATTTTAATATATCTATTGTGTTTTTATTTTACTAAATCTTAAACAGAAATTTTTTAAATTTTAATAATAAAAAATTATTAGATATAGTCTATATCATTTTATTATGCTAACGTTATGATACGAGAAAAAAAGTATTAACTTATTGTATAATTAAGCATGGAGCAAGTAATATAAATTATATTTAATAGTTTATTGTATTATTTATTTGAAATTCTTATGTTTGAGATTTAAGAAATAAAAATATAAAGCCTGAGGTGATAGAAGCCTTAGAACAATACCAGTATTTATTTTGATTTGACATTTAAAAGAGATGTGTTTGCCATTGATTTGAGACTTTATACGCAACATATCATATTATTTTCTATTGTACATGTTTTTATTTTAGCCTTAAACATTAATGGAGTTCGGATTCTATGCAGCACCTTGTCGGAAACGGATAATTGAAACGTAAAACTATATCAACATTGGTATCCACACATGTATTCGGATATCGGATACTCATATCTAATTTTTCGAATACACATGAAATATTATACATTCGGTTTTTACTCCTACCAATTCTATAATTGGTAAAATGAAAAATTAAAGTGGCTATATTAGTAAAAAATGATTGAGCCGATATGACAAGAAAAAAGAAAATAAAAATATATGTGAAAAGTTTGTGGTCACTATTGGCGTTTTGACTTGTAAGATGCTTTTAGGCATTCCATTCTCCACCTCTGGGACTGGGACTGTGCTGTCTCATCTCATGGGGCACTCACTCACAAATCAGAATCAAAGAATTAATTGCAAGAAAAAAGAGTGGTGTACAAATTGAGAACCTCAATATTTTCTCATATTTTCTTTACACACAAACAAAAAAAAAGCAAGAAAAAGTAAAAACAGCATCCAATTCTCGTTTAACGGTCAGCCGGACCGACAGTTCACATCCAATGTGGATGAGGTTATTGTTCTCACTTGGGACTTGGGAGAGCTGAGAAACAAAGCAACACAAATAGACACACTACAAGCGCCACAGAAAAACCCAACCTAGTTCTTTCTCTCCTAATTAAATTCATATGCAAATAAGCAAATTGGCCCACCACTAATCAGGTCTAGCTGCACAATATGAATATGGCCTAAAATAATGCTGTTGGCCACAATTAGCAAACTTGGAAGCATGCATCATTTACCATTAAATTTTTTGTTACGGCACCCAAGGCCGTGCACCTATATTCTAGCTAGAGTTGCCACACCATAATCATTAAATCAAAGTTCTATATATATTTTGTTTCTATACTTTTTATTTATCTATCAATCGCTGCATGACTTGGGATATTCTATGGCACTTCTCGTGTGATGGCTTGTGCCTCGGCATAGTATCATGTTCCGAGTTCGCGATTCGGATATAATACGTGTTATTTTGTGATACAAATAATCTATTCAAAAATAAATAAAAATTTCGAAAATTTTACTAATAAAGAGGATACATAATATGTTGTCCATACAATTTGACAATTCGAGACCAATCTAGAAATACACTGAAAAATAATAATACGGATATCATTTAGAAATTTTGTTACTGTGACATCACAATTAGTTGCAACTAGATGGGAGGTACTTTTTATTTAATATTAATGTGTAATTTTCAAGTGTTTTTTTTTTTTACTTTATACCACGTTAATATGATTAAGTCTCTTCATTAGATAAGTCTAAAGGGACCTACCTAACAAAATTAATCATACAAAAAAAAAAGACAGCCTGCTAAATATTCTACAAAGCGTTGAATGGTCAGTCCCATGGATCTAAATTATTAAATTTTGTTGAATTTTTGTATGCGGCTGTATTTTGGTCAAATTGCTGATTTAATTTAGATAAAGATCCTTAATTTAATGATAGTTGACTAATTTGAAGCCCAAGAAAGAAAGCTGACTTTGGTGCCGTATGACGCTTACAAGTCATTTAATCCAACCTAAACATAATTAATTATACATATTTTATGCAATCTAAATTAATGAATTGCAATCAATTCCTATTTACTCTTTTTTTTTTTTTTTTAGATTCAAATCCGTAGGCATTTCATTAACTAAAACATGCAAGTACATAAACATCAAGAAAATAAAATAGAGATTCTACAACTAATCAAGTAATGTAGACATATAAATATAAAATCTTCATTGTATAATGCAAGCTGCGGATAGTGTCTCATATAAAAATAGATCAATTGAAGGAACTCATCTAAGATAACATATATATATATTTTTTTTTCTGTTTAGATCCAAAACCATTCGATCAAAATTCCGAAATTTTTATTTATACCATTTTAATAAAATAAATTAATAAAATAACCATCGATTTTGGTCAATTCTAATTCTAGCACGGCCGCAGAACACCACTGCGGACCCATATGGGGGGGGCCGCAGAATGCCGGAGCGGACCCCCATATGGGGCCGCAGATTCATTCTGCGGACCCCCTTTTTTTCTTTTTCCTTTCTGTTATTTTACCGAGGCACCCCAGGGGAGACACGAGGCACGAGGCATTAAAAATTGTTTTCCTAAATCCATGTGCATGCATTTTAATTTAGTGGAGACACGAGGCATAGGCACGAGGCACTTTTGACAATAATTGACCAGGGGTCAAAAGTGCTCAAAAAAACTGGATTAAAAAAAAAAAAAAAAAGGGTCCGCAGAACCATTCTGCGGACCCATTTAAGGGTCCGCAGCGGTATTCTGCGGCCCCGCTCAAATGGGTCCGCAGAATGCCGGTGCGGCTGTGCTAGATTTAGAATTAACCAAAAACGATGGTTATTTAATTAATTTATTTTATTAAAATGGTATAAATAAAAATCTCGGATCAAAATTCAAACTAATATTAAACGGACCTTGTACATTCCATCTCAGATGGATTGATTCGAATTCTGATCGAACGGTTCAGATCTAAACATAAATATTCTATTACATCAGAGGATATGGACTCAGGTAATCCCTCGAAAATGCTTCATCAGAGAATTACAGGAATAGCAGGAGGTGGATTTTATGGATGCCTTTTCTAATGGGAGCGTTGGATTCTTTTAGTCTGATTGTGGGCCAGTCAGTACCAGTAGCACCCCTTTGCTGGTACATGATAATATGATATCTGATGGATGGGATCCGCAAATTAATGTTTGCGGTACTTTTAATACATATCTGAAATATTTAAATAAAAGACAGTAGAAAGAGTTATCAGCAAATAATATTATCATTGAAGTTTTTTGAAAACAAGTAAACACCAATCACTTCATTGTATGTTAAATTACTTAAATTGATCAAACATTTAATGAGGGAAATGGCGCAAGCAGATAAAATGATGGGGAAGCCTGGCTCTGGCTCTGGCTCTGGCTAGAACTGAATCTTGGCAGAGCTCAAGTGGGACCGCGTCACCAAAAGCTCCACGCTTCGACAGGTCCAATGTGCACTGTTTGTCTTTTGTTCGTCGTTTCACTTTGCTATTTCTTCAAATTTCCCCTTTTTTTTTTTTTAATCTCATTCCATTCTGTTCCCGAACCGAACTCACATTATAAAAATAATGCTCATTTTGTTTACTAAATAGTAATGAATTTCATAATGCGTCCCCAAGAAGAGTACTTTTCTCCTGTTCATTGCAAAATCACATAAATACATTAATGGTATCCCCAATTAATTAGCATTTCGTTTTTACGCTAGATCTCGTACGATTTGGAAGTGTATCTCTTATTTTGACATATCTTATCCTTCTTAAAAAGCACTTTTTTTTTTTTTTCCTTTAACTAGCTGTATGAGAGAACTTTGCTAAATGCCAACAGTCCGAAATTTTTTTAGTTACCATCTCAATAATTCAGAACGAATCAACTACCATTTAAATTCATAGAATTTTAAAGTTACCACCCATGCGTCCTCAGAGTGTGCACCAAACCAGACTGGTGCGCACACTGGGAGAGGGCACCAATTTGATGTGCGCATTGGGGAGGCGCACCAATTGATGCCCCAGCTGGAGGTGCGCACCACTCTTAATTAATTTTTCAGGTTGCATTTATTTTTGTACCTGTTTGTTTATATTTATATTTATATTTAGAAATTCTGTTTTTTTTTTTTTCCAATCTTCACGGTTGTAGAAAATTTAAGATTATTTATTTGGCATCTGCTCTCCTTTTGGTATTGCAAGAAAGAAAAAAACTAAAACTCTCTCAATTTGCTTCTATTATTTTGATCCTAATCATAATTGAAATCAAAATATGATTTTTTACTTGGACATTCTAGATTTTTTACTAAATCTAATTTTGATTGAGTATGAAAATCAAAATCTCATTCTATTAATATTAAATGAAGCAATTAGTTTTCAGTTTATTTATCTGGAAAAGAAGAAATAAAAAATTATCGGTAAATATTAATAATTGGATTTGTACGTAAAATAAATAAATTAGGGTTATCGGAAAATAAATTTTCAGGGTCTTCGGTGAATAATAACCGTAGAATAAAATAATGAAATGAATGAAGAAAACATTAATCTTGACCATTGCATCATGATCATTAACTCTGATATTTTATAACCGAAAAAATATATATAATTAATATTGTGGCTGAGAAAACTAGAATGAATGCTATTATAAGCATCTATTATCTCTTTAATGATAAATTTTTTACCATCTTAATTATCCCCTAAATGATCCAGAAAAAAATTAATAGAGAGTGACAGCATTTAATCTAGAATATTATTATTAAGAATAATATTAAAAACCAGAAAGATGAGACCTAGTAATAATGTCATTTTAACCTGTTAATTATATATCCCTAAAGTTTAGATATTGGACAATGGTCTGAAATTCAACATAAAACAAATAATAAAAAAAAAAAAACAAGAGAGCGGTGCGCACCTCCATCTGAGGTATCAATTGGTGTGCATCCCCAGTGCGTGCACTAAAATGGTGCCCTTTCCCAGAGTGCGCATCGGTCAGGTTTGGTGCGCACTCTGGAGGCATGTGGGTGATAACTTTGAAATTCTTTGGATTTAGATGGTGGTTGATTAATTCCGAATTATTGACGTGGTAACTAAAAAATTCCAAATTTTTTATTAATATCCAAAATTATTAATTAATTTTAAAACTGCACGCTGACACCGAAGAATTCGAAAAATGTCCAAACCGGAAAAAAAGTTTCCGGTTCTAAGCAACTTTCCGGAAACAAAATTCTCGGTTCTAGGCTATCCAAAACTGCAGAATAAGTTATCGATTTTAGAAACCGGAGATTAAATTTGCAGATTCAACTTTTTAAAACCGGAGATAAAATTTGCAGTTTTGAGAAACCGGAGATTAAAACTGCAGTTTTATGAAATCGGGAAATTTATTTGCGGTTTCGGAGTTTTCCTATTTAAACAACTCGACTCCTCCTCTATCCCTCACACCGTTTTCCTGTCTCTCTTCTTGTATCTCTCTTTCTCCCTTTTTCTCTTCTGGTCTCTCCGCATCTCTCTGACTGTCAGGTCGATCGGCACTTCGGTTTAGATATTTTTTATTTTTTATTTGCTATTTAATTTAGAAAATAGTAAATTAGTTTAAGATATTTCAAAATAGTTTAGAATATTGTCCAAATAATTTAGAAATTCTAAAATGGTTTAGAATATTGTCCGAATAATTTAGAAAATTTCAAAATGGTTTTGAATATTGCTAACGCTAATTTAGGAAATTTAAAATGGTTTAGAATAATTTAGAAAATTCCAAAATGATTTAGAATATTGTTCGAATAATTTAGGGAATTCCAAAATGGGTTTAGAATATTTTAGAAAATTTTAGAAAATTCCAAAATGGTTTAGAATATTTTTTGAATAAATTTAGGAAATTCTAAAATGGGTTTAGAATATTTTAGAAAATTCCAAAATGGTTTAGAATAATTTACAAAATTCCAAAATAGTTTAGAATATTGTTCGAATAATTTAGGAAATTCCAAAATGGTTTAGAATATTTTAGAAAATTCCAAAATAATTTAGAATATTTTAGGAAATTCCAAAATGGTTTTAGAATATTGTTCGAATAATTTAGGAAATTTCAAATTGGTTTAGAATATTGTTCAAATAATTTAGAAAATTTCAAAATAGTTTAGAATATTTTAGAAAATTCTAAAATAGTTTAGAATAAATTAGAAAATTCAAAAATGGTTTAGGATAATTTAAGAAATTCTAAAATAGTTTATGATAATTTAGGAAATGAACATTTTCGATGAATTTTGTAGTATGACAGACGGAGTAGCTGATGAAGGAGAGAGAGAGAGAGACAAGAAGAATGCAAGACGTGTTTAGCCAGTTGTTGTGGATACCTCACAACCATCATAGGGAATCTTAGGCTTCTAAGGAGGTAAGCATTTACTTATTTGATTTTTCATAACTCGGTTAGAAATCAAATCATATTATAATTCCTATTTGTGTTCTAATGTGGAGTTCGGAGATTTTAAACGTCAAACACTATCGGATGCACTGCGAGTACCACGAGAAATATGCACCATATTTGATTCAATTGGGCTTATACCAGATCACAGTCATGCCTAATATCGCCATCGATGCGACGCTTATACATGGACTTGTCGAGCGATGACGTCCTGAGACGCACAACTTTCATATTTCTTTCTGGAGAGATGACAGGTAACTACACTAATTCAAATACAAGAGTTATTTTTAATATTTAATGATAAGTCAAATAAAGAAATTGCTTATAATTTTTTATTCTAATAAATTACTGTTTGACCCTAAAAAGTCAGAAAAAGATAAAATTAATTAAATGGCCGAATCAAAAATATTTGGAGCTGGGCCGAATTTAATTGGTAAAAATTGGGGCTGCTACTAAATGGCCGAACCAAATTGGGTAAAGGCTTTGGCCGAATTAAATTGGAGGCTAGCCCAATTGTTGCATGGCCCAATTTGAGAGGATAGAATATGCTCTAGATATTTTATTCTCATGGACACATGTCACACTACCAATGAAGATGCCAAAATGGGAGGGAAGAATATATTCTAGAATGTGCTCTAGATATTTTATTCTCATGGACACATGTCACTCTACCAATGAAGATGTCAAAATAGGAGGGAAATATATATTCTAGAATATATTCTAGATATTTTGCTCCTATGGACACATGTCACTCTACCAATGAAGATGTCAAATTAGGAGGGAAGAATATATTCTAGATATTTTGCTCCTATGGACACATGTCACATGACCAATGAAGATGCTAAGATGCCAAGAATATTCCCTTCAAGCTTGAGGGATAAGCATGACACTTGGATGCATCTAAACCTTTGGATGAGAGTTGATGCAAATGAGTGGTGGGGATCACGCCAACAAGGCTCCTCTAAACCTAGGCTCTACCTCTTGCCATGGCCTATATAAACCCCTCATTTGAAGAAGAAGAGGATATACAAGAGAGGCACAATATATACAACACACCACAAGAAGAGAATATATACAAGAGAAGAGTATATATATAGAAACCACACCATACACCACATAACACAAAAAAAAAAACACACACACAAAAACCCCAAGGTCGAAACCTCTTCTTCCTCATCCACCAAAAATCAAAAATAGAAATAGGTAGAGATTCGCAATGTAGAGACTCAAAGGCTTGATGTTCATGTAATTTAGCTATGAATGAATAAATGAATGTTCTTGTTCAATGATTTTCTTTTCTTTCTTTCTTTTATGCAATTGGAGCTTCTTTATTTCTTCCTCTTAACCTCCTTCTTTTTATTTCTTTTATTTTCGAATTTTGATGAAGATTGAATGCTTCTAACTCACATGCATGAGTTTAGAAGCATGAAATCATATAAATCCCCTTTTATATAATAATCAAATATTATATTGAAAGGTTTAAAAATAAAAGTGAAATAGATGAGGCTTTAGTAGCTCTTATAGCTAGCTTTCAAGTCTATGATTCTAAATAAATATATGCACATGTAAATATTTGTGACTATCTTACTC
The DNA here is from genome assembly GCA_025461045.1 of Carex parvula. Lineage (NCBI taxonomy): Eukaryota > Viridiplantae > Streptophyta > Magnoliopsida > Poales > Cyperaceae > Carex > Carex parvula. The sequence continues at coordinate 201,039 of JAJGRW010000352.1, read as the reverse complement.
CACTTCCCTTTTCTTCTTTTCTTTTCCATTTCTTTCATTCTCTAAATCTCTTTTGGCTTCTTCTAAAAATAATTAAGTAGTAGAAGTATGAGGGTTGAGCCATGAGGTCTCCCTTCATATGAAAACTATATTAATTATTTTGTGAGGATGTTAAAAGAATAATAAAGTGACAATAAAAAAAAATTTAACACAAGAGGTAGTAGGGTTGAGCCATGAGGTCTCCCCTATTATTCTCTCAACCTAAATGATCAAAGGGCCTATTTGTGCAAAGGGATTGATTTAGTCAATAATTAGTGCATTTACATGCATGAATATTGGCGAAAATTAAAAACTATGTGCAAATGGGGAGAAATTGAAGTCTAAAGTATTAAATGCTATTAGCTTTAGCTATGATATGTCATTTGTGCTTTAAACTTGTGATATTTCGATGACCTTCCCTTTTAGACCCGTTTGTGTTGTCTCAAAATGACATGCTGTCACAAACCGGCCAATATGAACTGATCACGAAACTCAAACCAGAAATCCAAATATACAGTCAGCTAGAGGACTCAAAAACACACAATTTAGACTCAAACTTTACATTTATAGCATTTTTACACGATTTACTAGCTATTTTCAAAGTTGGCTTTCCAAAATACACAAAAACTGATAGATAAGCTTGCTGCCCCAGAATATGCCTCTTACAAAGTCACAAATTAAAAATAGATTTCGGCCTTCTAAATTCTTGAAACTTTTTGAGGACATAGATTGTGCTTTCCTGAAGATTTTGGTACTAAGAACACTCGAATCGGGGTTGTAGTCTATCTTGTACAAATTCTACAAAAATAATCGTCAGTAAACGAAACTGGTGCTGGACTGAAATGACCATCTCTGGTAAAATGATTAATCTGGACCAGAATAAAGGCTAGAATGCAAAATGGACTGCACCAAAATGTAAATAACTTCAAAACACACAAGTTGGGCACAAAGATCATGTTATTCGGATTTTATGTCGATTTAATATGGATTTTTGAAGTTCAGCTTCTCAAAGTGGAAACACAAGAACTGTAGAAAGAAAAACTGCATCTTTTACCAGTCCATCTCTGCATTCAAGCAATTGTTAAAAATGGTTAGGAAAGTGCAAAGATCTTGAAATTTGGCATGCGTATAGAGTAGACTCTTCTCTATACTCTCATAAAAAGAACCAAAAATTTGGCTTTGTAGATTGTCCAGAATAAATTTTTAAAGATTGGTAGTCAGAACAGCAAAACAGCAACTGAAAACAAAACATCAACAAATAATCCTGCCTTTCCATGGCCTTTAAACATGGAAAAAGAACTCCAAATCCCATGAAATTTTACAGGGTTATAGATTGAATTCCCCTCTGTGAAACCACATAAAGAATACAAAATTTGGTTTAGCCAATTGTCGGGAATGGCCTTCAAAGTTCAGCAAAGCAGAAAAACTGCTGCTCCATTCATCAGCAGACACCTCCACACGAAAACACACATTTGGCATAGCTCTGAATAGAGTTTTGCAAAACTGCTATACATGCATATAGATCATGACTAAACAAACATTTTCATATGCAGGATACAAGATTTGGTGTAGCCAATTGGCAGGAATCGACCTTCGAAGTTCAGCAGTTCAGAAAAACAGAAAACCGCTGGTCACTACTTGGAATTTCCGTTTGACATAGCTAGACACCATGAAAAATCTTGAAAGTTGGCCGACTTATAGTCCTGATATCACAGTACAAGACAGCAAAATTCCATTTAAAACCATCAAGTAGATTGAAAGATATGAAGTCTCAAAAACTAACCAAACCGGTAAAACTGCACATGTAAAAGTAGCAGCTCCCATGTCACCCGTGCCTTTGTGCTATCTTAAAACCAAGAAATAATGTGCTAAAATTCTCATATGCCCTCCAGATCTAATGTTTCATACTTGCAGGTTGACATCACGCCATCATATGATCAAACCCCATGAAAAAGGAGTCGTTGACATTCATTTAAAGCAATGTCGAAAGTTGGCAAGGGTTACTCCTCCACAAATCTAATTCGCGAAAGAATCAACCGAAACCACGAAGAACATGAAGGCAGCAATAGCAAGAGGCCCTCAACACAAACCTCAAAGGATCAATACAGATCGCAAAACCCCGAATAACAAAGAATCGAAACCTCTTTCAAACAGATCATTATAACAAAAGAAGTCACAAGTGCAGTCCTTCGACATTCACAAATTAGTCCTTGACGTCTTGCCAACTCCTCAAACAATGTCCTTGGAAATCCCACTTACAGCCCAAACTCCATCTCAAATTCAAATTACAAATCTCTATCCTTTCAGTTTCACGAATAAGTCCCTAAAAAACATAAAACTTCACGAACGAGCCCCCTTTATTCAATTCACAACAAATAGGCATAAATCCTGGAATGAACGAGGTATTCAGCATGGCTTGGGAGGGCCATCTGATGTAATTAACAGCGGGGGCTTGCGCCCGCTGGGAGTTAAGCGTCCCCACAATCATTAAACTCTCTCGATGGACCGATCACGAATTGTAGGTCTGTCGAGGGTGAACCAGAAGGAATAGCAGAAAGGAAGAAACGAATGTTTCGAGTTCGATGTTCTTTAATCAAACAGAGAGCATTGAACCACGAGACATTTAAATACACATGCACACACCCTTCCCATACCAACAGCTGTGCAACTTTCTGCACCCTACAATTACAGTTACGTTAGAGGACATGAGTTGTTTGTGGGGTTTGTCTATTACGGGGCCTCCAGTGATGGGGATTACAGATCGGGCGAATGTACAAGATCAGCTTTTCGATTTGTTAAGAATCCGTGAGGTTGAACAATCCTTATTTATGAAGAAGGGGGTTTGAGGGAAATGAAAATAATTATGACTGGATTATGCTGAAAACTAAGCTCCGTCAGCGATTAAAAAAGCTGCAAGCTAACTAGAGAGGTCAACGATCTCTCTTTCTGCTGCTAAATCTAATTAGAAGATCCTCTTGCTGATCTTCTTGGAGATGATGGCCCTGTTTCTGCTTGTTTTGCTGCTTCCTCTACATTACATGGTAAAATATATAAATGGAATTGAAACAAGTATTTCGAATTGGTTGATGAATTATACCTGCTGCATTCCGATCAATGGTCTCATGATAAGTTTGATGTCCGAGTCTCTGACCTTGCATTCGATCAATTTCCATTGGTATGCGGTTGTGCCGTCTTCTTCCTTTTTTGATCAGTCTCTTCTCTGATTTGATTGTCAGACCTTCGTATGGAGGCCAGTCACATTGGTTGCCTTTTAAATCGAAACATGCCCCCCATATTTGTGCCAGCATTGACATACTGTATAAGGGGTTGACGTATAAATTTTCATCATATCTCATTCTCGGATCACCGCCATGAAATGAGAACATGGTATACCAGTCAATTAGGGTTTCTGACATTCACATTCAACCTTATTGTTATCCTTAACAACAACCCTATACTCAAAATCCCTGCGGGTATACTCCAGTCTCAGCTGACCACGCCTTGCAGGAATTTTTTTCACCCCTGACCATTACCTCAAAGGTCCCATGTACCCTACCATAAGGAATCACAGTCATGGCCAAAGATTTGGTGATACGCTTTGGCAATAGCTCGCTTACCCTGTTGGACCACAACTGACCATGCTGAAGTCCCATTTCAGCTTTGTTCTGCCTTTCATAAAACCATGCATTCATCTTGTGGAACGTGTCCTCCATGACGGCTGCAACCAGCAATCGCCGACTCAGTTTAAACACATTGTTCAGTGACTTCGACCCATTTGTTGTCATTATTCCCCATCGATGACCTCCGTCTAATGCTTGGAAAAGCTTCTCTGGACATGGAAGCTCGTCTTCATCATTAGGGTCCCTCTTGCCCACCTTGTTAAGGTACTCGATAACCTATGGACAACCAATATCAAAATCTTCAAACATCTCATGCAATCTCTTAGGTTTTTTCTTGTTTACTCCAATCTTAAACATATTGCTGACCTCTCTCTTCCGCCCCACATACTTGAAAAGGGTTCTTGACAACATGTTGAGACAGTGGTGGAACCAGGAATGATCGGTAGGAGAGGCCTAACTAGTTTATCTCAGGATATCAGTTTTAGAGGTGGAACCAGGGCCGGTATAAGGAGGGAACCAAGGCCTGTAGGGGCGGAACCAGGGCCTGCAGGGGGTGCCTTTTTTTTTATTAAAGGGTGTAGTAGTAATTTTCTGGGCCAAGGGGGGCCAGGGCCCAGGCTAGCCCAGGCCTTGGTTCCGTCCCTATGTTGAGAACAATATCGATGCACATATTGATTGGTAGACTCATCCATCCGAGATATGGATCCTGGAACACGGATTTAATCCCTAAATGTCTATCCGATATGACATGAAAGAATCGACCATCTCCAATGACTTCCAATCACAACCATCTCATAAAAAAACTCAAGTTTTCTGCGCTTTCTTTCTCCACAAACTACAATTTAAAATAAATAACTCTATAAGTACAACATAAATTAAAAAATTAAAAAATTAAAATTTTTTAAATTATTAAATTTAATATTAATAAAATAAAAAAAACTTACAAAAAAATGCTTTCGGAGTCCGATTTTCTCTTCTCTTCTTTGTTTCTTGTTTTAATACATGAGAGAGGAGTATATGTGAAAGAGGAGGGAGACGAGCGTCTATTTATAAAACATTTTGTCTGAAACTGGAAAATTAAATCCCGGACTTAGGATTGCAAAAAAATTTCACGGTTTTGCGCCGAACCGCATATTAATTTCCCAGTTTTAGGAAGAAACCGCATTTTTTTTCCGGTTTCTAAAACCGTAATTTTTATCTGCGGTTTTGGAAGGCCTAGAACCGGAAATTTTGTTCCGGAAAGTTGACTTAGAACCGAAAACTTATTCTCCGGTTTGGGCATTTTTCGAATTCTTCAGCGTCAGGGTGCAGTTTTTGAAATTAATTAATAATTTTGGATATTAATAAAAATTTCGGAAAAAAATTTCGGGCCAACAGCTCTCCCGGTCTTCCCTTGATGATTAATATTTTGAGACCAGTATCATTTTGTTTCTTTATAGTCATTGAAGGATACTTTATTTTTTTAAGAGAAAGTGGGCTATGGCCCAGAAATTCAACTATTACCCACCAAATCTGCATTGACTACCGTTTAGGCGTTTACACACCAACTAAACCCAACCCATTTTCTCATCTGCTCCCAAGAAGAAAAGATAAGGCATTACTAAGGTCCCAGCACTAGGCTGGAGTGCTGGACCACTGTTAGTTCACATTTCCAGTCTCTGTTTCAAACCCAACCTCAATAAAAATCTCATCACACTTATTCTGTGCTCCAGACGGTGGTAAAGGAGGGAATTCAAGAGGAAATGAATATATATATATATGTATGTATGTATGTATGTTACTTGCTACATAAAAAAAGAGCAAAGGAGAAAGAATGAAAGCAACTACATGCAAATGTTCTCCTTTTCCCTTCCCTTCTCTCATGATAATTTTTAGGCCTCAGTGAGAACTAGTTCCTTCGATTTGCGGTACATGCTTTCTTAAAAGAAATCATGTATTTTCCTATTGCGTTTGGCTGTACTACGTCAGTATAAGAAGGGCTTGGCAAAAGGTAGAAAACAAGGGTCGCTAAAAACCAATCTATGATTGCTCTTTTGTTGACTGCTTTTAACGCACTACTCTGGACCACGGCAACTGGGGACAAGACATGGTGCTCAGAGACAGTTGAGACATCCACCAGCTCTTCGTCTTTTCTTAATTAATGCTCACATCCTGTGCTTTCCTCACCTCATTTCAAGGGTCAAGGGCTGCACCCGTATCGACCCAAACAAACAAAAAAAAAAAATCAGACCGGATAAGGATCTGCCATAAAATATTTCAAATACGCCCCAGTTTTCGGCAAACAAAAATGTATTCCACATCAAAATAATGAGTTAATGACTGGCACAACTTTTACTGTTAAAAAAAAGGACTAATATTAGAACCAGGTAGGAAAATCAGACAAGGGTTACTGATCAAACTGATCAATTTACAAAGCATGCAACTTGGATATTTCTAATGGAAAACGACTGACAGGCAAAATTAATTGAAACTACACAAAACCACTTAATATTTAAGAACCTGTGATTCACTTTCAACCTTAATCAGACCATAGGGCACTAGTTACTCATTCCTGAACAGCCTACTTACTGCCAAAGAAATATTGACATTTCAGCAAAAATTAAACAGACAAGAGAAAGCCGCTGCATTGAGAAACAACAAGGCAGGATCAGAGAGAGCGGGAGATGTTCTTGAACTCAGTCAGGCAGGACTGGAGAGTCTTTTGGCGCTTCTGGAGGGATTGTCGCTCCATCTGGATGCTCTCGATTGCGCCTGGCGCCACAAACATGTCCATGAATTTCTCATCATTCACTGCAAATAGTTCTGTGCCCACTGCCAGGAACAATCTGTCCCGGCTGCACACCATTCAAATAACAAAAAGTAAATTATTGGGCCAAAAACTACTACACAGTAAGGGGCCCAAAGAGGGCCAACAGAAATCTTAAAAAGGTCCACAAAGGCATGGGGCATTGAAAAGGTTTTATGACAGTATTCTGGATTTTCCTTGGTAGCTACTACCAAGCACTTTAAAAAAAAAGACAGTATTCTGGATTTAAATATGCATTAGTTAAAAGGCATAGAAGTTGTAGTTACCTAATGATTAATTTGCCAGTCAGACCAATTTCACATTTTTTTTAATTTAATAACATTATTATAGTGAAACTAGGCATGGTAGAATTTTCTCTGATGAAAGAGATATCCTTCAGTCACATTATTATAATTGCCCTTTTCCCCTTCATTTTTGGTGCTAAAAGATCATGTTATTGGTTGTACTGAATAGCTATGTTACTCGGATACTCCTCTATGGGCCCCATACCCGTATCGGGTGTGTATCGGATATGGATACACACCCGATACGTGTTCGATACACCACCTGGCGTATCCGCATACATGGGGTATCCTTAATCTCTTGATACGGTCTCTGGTACGGTTTGACTCGCAGCGGTACATCTCTGACACATATGGATACGGTCAGGATACGCAGATTCTGCAGATCAGAACAATTTTCTAGCGCCTTGCGCTGTGAACCGTGCATGGACCGGCCCAGAGCTGTGCACCGTGCACCACACATGAACCATGCCAAAACAATTTTCTAGCACCAGGGAGAATGGAACCCGGGTCCTATGGCAACACCCACATAGCCCTTAACCACTACGCTAGTTCGGTTTTGTTGCTAAAAGCTAGTAGCTAATATATTTAATGTATACTTGAGCTATCCTGAATTTTTTATGTTTAATACAAGTGTTGAATTAATAATATAATTAATATAATAAAAAATAATATATATAATAGACGTATCTATCCTTGATTTTTGAAAATTGCCGTATCGCCGTATCTGTATCAAATTTGATACAATACCCGTACCCGTATCCATGCAACATAGCTAAATAGGCATCATGGAGGTTTACTGCAGCAGAAACAAGTATACTGCATTGACTGGCTTGAATACCAGCTAATAGATATAAATCCTGATTTAATAAACCTACATAAACAATATATTTGATAAAAAATGAAATAAAGAGATTATTTCAAACATACCATGGTGTTAAAAATCCCGAATTCAGTGCTGACGGCACATTTCTCTCAATCAAAACTTCACGTATCCTTGCGAAATGCTGAGCTGAAACAGAGCATATATTAGCATAGGGAGATCCAAGTCTAGACCCGATATCATTGCCACCTAAAAGATACCCATTAATCCGGTCCCTACCAAGATCTGGGTTTTTTGCATAGGGGACAACACGCGCTTGCCTTTTTTTGGCACCACCACCTTCCCCCACATTATTGTTATTTCCATTTTCTTTCTTTTTTCCCCCATAAATATCAACTGGCTGGTCAGGAGAAGGCGTCTCAGGCACAGTCAATTGACTCTCTCTTAGCACATCCTTTAAATCAGCAGGGCCCTTGCCTGGTGTCAGTGGCTGGTCATTCTGTGGTGGGGGTACATTCTCTTGATCTGCAGCATTTGCGGTGCTGTTTTGTGAAGAGCGTAAATCAGTCAGGTCAAATAAGGTGGTTGATTGGAGGTGGGCAAGCTGGTGGATTGGGTTTGATTCAGGCTCGTAGCAAATGTGCGAGTAGGGGCTTGTGACTGAGTCAAGGTGGTGCTGTACCAGTTGTTTGCACTCCTTCGATAGGTTTCTTATGAAATTGCTATATGTACACCGTAAGGCAGCCAGAAAACCAACATATCCCTCCATGTCTTCTGTGTTCCGTTGATCTGACAAAATGAGGAAGTGCATATTAAGTGGACATGAGATGTGTTATAAAGGGCACTAAAGAAAGTAATAAACACCGTTCCAGAATCATAACTATTGTTGGTGTACCAATACCAGATACCACCATCTTGCCCGATCCATCAAAAGCTACCAGCTTGATTGTTCTTTCTTTCTTTGTTTTTTTTACTTTTACAGTTTACTAAATCATCTGGGCTGATGATGTTTTTTCCCACCATGGTCTCAAATTAGGACTTAGCATCTAGTTCAAGCCATAATATTGAAGATAAATAAACCTGATTTGTTATTATACAACTGATGTACAAAAAAACACATAACAACAAGGGATCAATACTTACACTGAGATTCATAAGTGCGGCTACGCTCCATTGCAAGGTCGAATAAGCTTTGCAAAACAAAAGCAAGACGGTCACATGCAGTGTCAAGAAGTGGCGCCAACCATGCACGTGCAGCTGCACGTGCAATCTCGGCTGCAGCTTCCATCACAACTCCATTCCCTCCCCTTCCAGCATGAGCCAGAAGTATATTTGCCACCTAAAACCACAAAATATTATGTATATGGATGTAGCTATGTTCCAATAAATTCTATTATGGAAAGTTGATTTATTGTGACTAGGCAAAACAATGAGATACACCTCAACCCTGTAACATGGAGCAATATACACATGCCCCTCTGTGCATGACAAATAACACCTTGCCCTCTGTCATTCTTTATAAGTAAAACATCTTGCTTTAGTTTGCAATTTTGAGGAGATTCAAACAGTGAAACAGGTTTAGTATAAGAATCCATTGCAGAAAAATGAGGGAATGAGACAGGGACGGAAAGTATCCTTTTGTTTTTCCAGGATATAGTGTATAATTCCCTCGGTTTGTTGGGGAATGCACAATACAAGATACTTGGAGGATACAGGATTGTAACAGTATGATACAAACTTTTCACGGTGCTAAATAAGAAATCATTAAATGTTCATGATAAAGCACATACCTTCTCTCTGGACACTGGAGGACATTCAATAGAGTATGTGGCGCATCGAAACTCATGCAAGACTCGCTCAAATGCTGCACCACCATATAGCCTGAGACTTGAATTAGTAGGCTTTATATTAGCCGTCACACCAGGCCAGCTGTTGATACCACTGTGCATTAGTTCTTCCGCTGTGGTCTTTCCCCATTGCTCTGGTGATGGGTCAGCTGCACCATCAATTAATGCACCCTTTGCCAATGAAAGAAAGATTAGGATTAATGCATTTACCATCTATCATGGACCATTTGAACATCAGTACCAGATTAAATTTTTCATCATAACATTTTTCTTTTTCAATTATCTGGTTTAGGCCTTGAACGTGCGCAAGACTATATAGACCCTATACAAGAAAGCATTAGGAAAAAGCAAGTACTGCAAAGACTGTAAAGTGAAACAATCAGCAAGTCTACATCCAATACCAGCTGGCACCCATTAGTAATTCATTACTATAGACCTCCCAACCTGACAGCCAAATACTCAAATCAAGCCCAAGTCACCCAACTGAAACTGTGACATGTACATTTCTCTTCATTGCATGCAGGCTTTATCCATGCATAAATTCAAAGATCCAAAACTAAAACTAAGATATGGATCAAATCCATGGAATTTTCACGACTTTACCAGGATAACATGTACCTATAAAATAAAAACCAAAATCCAACAAGCCACTACATACCAAATGGCTACAAATAGATGCAGCATGCATCATTGCCGCTCTCCTGAGATGTGCCACATCTGAAGTTGCTTGCAACTTGAAGTCAATCCTAGCCATCTCCATTGACACCTCACTACATCTATGCTCCAACAAAGCCAAAGTTGCCGGTGCCGCCTCCTTGTACCTCTTCTGCAATTCGTTCTCCAGAAACTTCTTTAAGGAGCTAAATCCAACATAAGGACCATACTTCTCCTCGCTGAACCCTCCTTTTATGTTTTCACGCATGTGCCTTAGTATGTCGGTGTCAACCTGGTGGATCTGTCGCCGAAACTCTTCATTAGAGATGGTGCCTCGGTCTTTTGGCAGCGCAACAAAAAATGGGTGTGTTGTGTCTCCGAGGTAGCCACTTGCACTGAGATAGCTGTCAATCTCCCACCTTTCAGTGAATTCCTACGAGGTAGTTGTAATAATTAGTAAAACTTGAAAACATGGAAGTTTAGGATACTTACCAATTTTATAAAGCTAACTATTAACCAATAAGTTACCCAAATTTTAACTGATAAAAAATTATGTAGTTTCTTTGAATTCATAATCTTGATAAACAAATATTGAAAGTCTAAAAATTATACACTAGCATGTAGACGGAGGGTAACCATGCCCTAAAAAATACGTAACCAACGCATAGTGCTTCCCCGGGACAGTCACTGTTTAAATCACTCTTCTAAGGCAGCTCAGTCATAATCCCACCATTGTATTTTAAATAAAACATTAAGCATAAAACTCTACAAAGGAGTAACTTAAACAACACTATAATGGAATATCATATCCACTATCAGGCTAATACCCTTCAGCACATGCCACTGTATACCAGGACCACAAAAGAACCAAAACTCTTGGTTTTGCACTGCGACTTCTTACCTTTAACCTGTTATCAAATTTGGAGACAACAATGATTGTGCGCTTGAAGGTGGGATCAATCTCACGAATGGAGTCAAGCCAGAGGGAAGAACACCACTCGACACTGCTTTGCTGAAGAAAGAGAAGGATGCGGTGTGGTGGGCTTGCAAGAGACTTGACCATAGATAGGATATCGTTGGGTGTGCTCTCTGGTTCACCTTTCTTTGCCTATGAAAATGAATGAATAACATAACGGGTTAGCATAGTTGTACTTGTGCAAGGACTGGAAATTCCAAATTCAAAACCATTTGGTCATGAAACAATATAACTGCCCAAGGTTGCTTTTGTTTGATTTGGTAAGGACTGGGGCAGGCTTCGGAGTGTTTTTGGCAGAACGAGTAATTGTCTAATTGGGTAGATAAGATAAATTGAGGCATTTTGCACAACGAATAGCCTAACTGTGATTTATTGGGCATTAGTTTCTATGTTGCATTGCAATGAATGGCAGACGGTCTTGATATACAGATTTATTGAAAGAAGAAAAAATATAAAAAGCCGACAATTATACAAAAAGAATTGCACAGCCAATCACTCATTTCAATAGCTAACACATGTAGATATCAACAAAGAATTTCTCACCGACACATCTGAATTTCATTTTGGGAAAGAAAAAACTGACCTTCAAAACAAAACCTGGAGTGTCAATAATGGTGAGATTGGGGCAGTGTGCGTATTCAGCTCTCATGACTATTGGTTTAGATGAAACGGCAGCTTGAACATTTCTAAGGTGTGTCTCAGTTCTGGATCTTATCAAGTCAGCTATAGCTGATGAAAGAACCATCGGATTGCCATATTCTTCCGAATCTTCATCCTAATTTCATTTCAAAAACAGGTTTCAATTATTGCAGCAAAGCCCAGAAATTCATACAATGTCATTATATATTAGGCCTACTAAAGAAAACAAATTAGCAGCAAACAGCTAATACACACTAAAAAAGTAGATATAAAGATTGAATGTAAACAGCCCTAATCAAAACAAAAAAGAAAGAGAAATTTATTCTTTTACTGTATAAAAGAATTGTTTTGTTGAATTGACTACAATTTCGTCATCCTTTTATATAAATATTTTTCATCTGGTCATCTCAGAACAACTTGAAGGATTGGCAGAAATTAAGTATTTTTATCGTTACATTAATGTGTTGGCAATTTACTGATTCTCATAATTTATAGGGGTTTGTCTCATGTGACCAATAGTATGTAACATTCAGAGACGAATACTCAACAAATTCATCAAAATACAACTTAAAAATAAGTTTTTTCTGTAATTGTAGATAGCATCCCACTGCATGAAAAAGTTTTATAAGAATATACAGAAAAGCCTTGTATTGATCTAAGGTACTCAGCCTACCAATTCTCGCAGTCAACAGTTGTTCACAAATCTATACACGTAACCTTGTATTTCAATTGCTACATATTCACAAAGTGGAGTGTGTAATTCCACCGATCTACCAAGCATAGAATTAACTAAATTCAAAAGATTGTAAAAAAAAGGTCGATCAGCCCTGGTATCAATCTTTTCAATATTCAAGTGAGAACTCAATCATTAAATAAAATCATACAGATGTCATGCCCAGATATGTTGCGTAGGTCCAAAAAGTAAACCAATGGTTAATTGCTCATCGTTCTGCTACGGCTCACAGTCACTAAAAACTGGAAAAAGAAAAGAAAAAAAAAAATTGTTAACTTATCAACCTGAAATCTACATCGGGGCTCCAAAGCTGTTAGATCGTGCACCATCTGAAGAACCAGAGGCCGTCGTGTTCCCATCTCTACTTCTCTGACATTGAACCGAAACCCCAGGAGCGCTTCCAAGAGCGAGCTCTTTCCGTCCGATTGGCCACCAATGGCGACGATTTCAGGGATCGGGAGCTTTTCTCCAAAGGCAACCGCTGCAGCCTGGAGGCGGTTGTATGCTTCGAAACGTGATTTAGTGGAATCGGAAGAGGTGTTACCGGAGGAGGAAGAGATGCTGTCCATCGCCGGAGGCGGAGCGCGGCGGAGCATGGAAGTAGCAGCGCCGGATGGTTGCGATTTGGAACTTGGGGTTTTCATCGGGGTGGATGTCATTGTTGAGAAAGAGAGTGCCTGGAGTGGCAGGGTGCAAGGGTTTAGATTTGAAATTTCAAATGATAGACATGCTTATAACAGCTTACGGGTATAAGGCTGGAGGGGACCACAATATTTCTTTTATTTATTTAAAATTATTTTTGAATGAGAATCAATAACTCAAATTTAAATTCTATATATAATTTTTTAATAATACATAAAGGAATATTTTAATTTTTCCTACAGTTACAAAAAATCTGACCTGAAAAATATTTATCCGAATTATTTATCACAGTCTTTCTAATACATCAAATTATATAATATTCATCTATACAATATTTATAATATTTTAATAAAAAAATAAATCATTACATTTTCTAATTTAATTAAAAAATAAAAAATAAAAAACCACAAATTTGGAGAATTACTCTCCAGAAACTCAAATTCGGAAAATTATTCTCCGGATCCGCGTTAACCGAGATGTCCTTGGATCCGGAGAAGAATTTCCGGAAAGAAGGCCTAGATCCGGAGAATTATTCTCCGGATTGGGCAGATTTTGAATTTCTCAAATTTGGATGCAGAATGTTAAGTTTTATATTTTTTTAATATTAATAAAAAATTGGGGACAATATAGATCATACATATAATATTATATTTCAAAGTAAAATTCATTTTTGAAAACTGTCGACATTGTCAACATAAATCCAGATAGTATATTTTTGAACTTTTTAAATCCTTTCATATTTACTAATAAAGTGAAATTAATTTATGAACTCTTGTAAATATAAATGAAACCTATAATTTATTTGTCTTCTAAAAATGAACTGACATAACATCTTCTTTCCCAAACATAATCATTTTTTTTCTTCTAAAATCTCTTTATTTTATCTTCTTGAAAAAATATTATTTTTGTTGTCACCTAATTGTTCATTTATTGAAAACTACTTTTATAGAGAAATTAAAAATAATAAATGAAAGTTAATTTCAATTTCAAAAAGGGAGAGAGAGAATTATGTTAATTAGTTGGAGGCTTTGGTACAAACATATTCAGGTTTGGACAAAATGTGCAATGGGTGTAGCAACAAATGATTTTTTCGTTACAACATGGATTGTGTGGCATTTTTTTCTTAATATTAACAGTATCTGCGCACCTCCAACGGCGCAACGCAATTCTTTGTTTTTGTTTTTCTGGTTCTGTTTAAAAGCTATATATATAATGAGGAGGGATTCGATTACAATACTTTTGAGTTACCACAAAGTTATCACAACTATTTTTTTCATTTTCAAAGTCTAAATTGTCGATCCAATCCGTTCAGCATGATCTCCACAATAAAATGTGCTTGCAGATCAAATTTTACATTTTTTGAATTTTTTACTATTTATTAATTATTTTACCAAAAATAGTCATATTTAGACCATTGAATTTTGTACACATCTTCATAAATAGTAAAAAAATTCAAAAAATGTAAAATTTGATCTGCAAGCACATTTTATTTAGATAATCATGTTGAACGGTTTGGATCGACGATTTGGACTTTGAAAATGAAAAAAATGGTTGTTGTAACTCAAATTTGTTGTAACTTGATCTCTCCTCTAAATATATATATATATATATATATAGTGAGTGGCTAATATCAAAACTTTTGTTCTTAGACCGTGGAACAAACGCTTCGGTTTTTATATTTTTGAAGTCCAAACAGTCGATCCAAACCGTTCAACATTCAATCTATATTAAGATGTGCTTGGAGACCAAATTTTACATTTTTTGGAACTTTTTTACTATTTATTAAGCTAGTTTTAAAATCGCTGTTTTTAATGATCCAGAAAATTTTAATGTTTATTAAAATCAGCGATTTTAAAACTGACTTAATAAATATTAAAAAAAATCCAAAAAATGTCAAATTTGGTCTCCAAGCACATTTTAATATAGAGATCACATCTAACGGTTCGGATCGACAGTTTGAACTTTAAAATCAGAAAACCAATTGATTGCACCACGGCTTCGGAACAAACATTTTGATATTAGCCAACCTCTATATATATATAGGACAGTGCTACGGTGCTATGCATATATAAGGGCCCTCCGTGCTACGGCTCACTTTTTGAGTTTTCAAAATCCTAACGGTCGATCCGAACCGTTCAACATGATCTCCATATCAATATGTACTTGCAAACCAAATTTTACATTTTTTAGAATTTTTTTATTATTTATTAAGCCACTTTGAAAAAACACTAATTTGTACACAACAGTAAACTTTTCTGGACCATTGGATCAGCGATTTTCAAAGTGGCTTAATAAATAGTAAAAAAATTCTAAAAAATGTAAAATTTGGTTTGCAAGTACATATTGATATGGAGATCATGTTGAACGGTTCGGATCGGCCGTTAGGATTTTGAAAACTTAAAAAGTGAGCCGTAGCACGGAGGGGCCCTTATATATGCATAGCATATTAGCTAGATTATATATATATATATATAGAGAGAGAGAGAGAGAGAGAGAGAGAGAGAGATGGGTCATTGTGCTTTGCAAATTAAAATCCCCTCTTTACTTCGGGCCATATTTTCATTTTTAAAAATTTAAACAATCGATTCGAACCGTTCAACATGTTCTAAATATTGAAATGTGCTTGCAGACTAAATTTTATATTTTTTGGAATTTTTTTACTATTTATTAAGCCACTTTGAAAATCGCTGATCCACTGTGAACAGTAAAAAAACAGTAAAATTTTCTAGACCACCGGATCAGCGATTTCCAAAGTAGCTTAATAAATAGTAAAAAAATTCCAAAAAATGTAAAATTTAGTCTGCAAGCACATTTCATTATTTAGAACATGTTGAACGGTTCGGATCGGTTGTTTGAATTTTCAAATTGCAAAAAATGGCCCGAAGTAAAGAGGGGGTTTTACTTTGCAAAGCACAATAGCCCATGTCATATATATATATATATATATATATATATATATATATATATATATATAGAGTATGGCTAATTTGCTTCCGGAAGCATTTCGACCGAAGTGCTTATGGGGGCATATCTTAGTATTTGATGTTCAAACAACAAATCCAAACCATTAGATGTTCAATATATATTAAAATGTACTTGGAGACCAAATTTTATATTTTTTGGAATTTTTTTACTATTTATTAAGCTGGTTTGAAAACCGCTGTTTTTCAATGCTGCAGAAAATTTAATAAAAACAGCGGTTTTTTCAAACCAGCTTAATAAATAGTAAAAAAATTCCAGAAAATGTAAAATTTGGTCTCCAAGTACATTTTAGTATAGATTGAACATCTAACAGTTTGAATTTATTGTTTGAACATCAAATACTAAGATATACACCCCGTAAGCACTTCGTCGAAATGCTTCCGAAAGCAAATTAGCCATACTATATATATATATATATATATATATATATATAGCCTTTTATTTGTTGGATTAGTGAGACCCACTCCCACACTCTTTTTTATAAAAATATTTTGTTATGCAATAACACACAACCCTAGATTTTTTTATAAACCATAATTAAAAAAAAAAAAATTTAGGAAACCAACATGATTATTTTTTTGTACAAAAATCATAAGAACCGAAATATCATTTCGGTCCACTTTTTTTTTTCTCGGACAGAAATGGCATTTCAGTCCCTACTAGTTTCACTAACTTTTCATATCAGTTGTCACAGAAAATCCATAAAGGGAACCGGACCGAAATGGATTTCGGTCCTGGTCAATGTTTTTTTTTTTTTTTTAGGAGTTTGCTTATAAAATACCCTTCTTCTCCCTCCAACTCTCAGCCACCATTTTTTTTTTCCTTCTTCCAGCTGAAAACGAAGGTCCACAGTTCGAGTGTTAGGAAGTCTGTTATCTACAGATCGGCCTCTACATTGTGCTTTTAGCTTCCGTCTGAATATTGTAGTAATTTTTTTTTTCAATTACGATAATATTTTTAGGTTGTAAAATTAAAAATAATTTTTATATATAAAAAAAATAATCATATTGGTTTTTAAATTTTTTTTTTAGTTATGGTTTATAAAAAAAATCCCACAACCCAGACCTTTGTTGAAAGCATCACTTTAAGATATTACCCATGACATGTCAGGTGCTTTCACCTAAGCTAGTGTACACGTGCTGCTTTATCTGGGTAGTGGTCAGGTGGTGCATGTGTTTTTAAACTTATATATATTAGTGGGACCCACACTATTCTTTTTTTTTTTTTTTTTCTTTTTGATTATCGACCCGCACTATTCTTGACAAAGCCTAAAAGACAACTCTTTTGAACGGAAAATAAAATCGAAGAGGAATGCACAATTAGGGCCCGTTCGGCAATGACACTGTTGCCGTGGGAAAAAAAAATTAACTCTTGAGTGAATTTTTTTTTTTCCACGGTGAACAGTAAAAAGTAGTTCAAAATTGTTGATTCCTATTCCCATTCCTATTCCTTAGCATGCCGCCGAACAGGGCCTTAGTATCTCCAGTTCAGGTTCTAGTTAGATTTAGGGGTCATGCATGATATCAACACTACTAATCTTTTTATTAACACAACACTATCTAAATATTTTAATATGCAGACAAATTTATCCTTCATTAACTATTTTCTTTAAAAATTGTATCTCTCTCATTTCATTATAGGATTTTTTTTCCTCAAAAGTAAACAAAAAATAAGAATATTCCTTCACTCTCATACATTATTATATATTTTTCTTTCTTTAAAAGTTAAATTAATAAATTAAATAAATATTTGATCATATTTGTTATTCATATATTTCATCGTACTTTTAAGATTTTTTAAATATATTACAAAAATAAAATATTTTATTATATTATTAAAAATCTATCAATATATACGTTTATTTTACCCAACTCCACAAGTATCTACTTAAAGAAAAAAAAAATGGCAAAATATTTTTGGTTGGATATAAATCTATCAATACTGATTGTATATAAATTTCACCAACATTATTTTTTTCAGACGGGTTCTTTTCAATTATTTTTCTTTGAATATATTCATTACTATATTTGTTATAGATAATAAAACTTATTTAAACGAAGAAATCAAGAAAAAACATGTTAGAAAAAGAGTTTTCCAAATTGCAAAACGTTTATAATATATCCTTTAAATGAAGATCCATGCTCTATGTTGTAATATTTTGAAAATTTGTGTTATAATTAAACTTATTAATTGTCGAAAAATTATTTTGCTGTTGGGAAGAGAGATATACACAAATTTTTAATTTTATTATTATTTTTGGATGGGGAGAGGGGGTGGAGGAATTTCATGGGATGGTGGATAAACAAGATTTCAATTCATATAATAGAAGGTGATCCATAAAAATCAGTTTGTTTCAAAAGAAAATAGTAGAAAATAAAAAAAGAACCTTCTAATAGCTTGATAAATAACAATAGAATCATTGATAGCTCCTATCTATTGCCTTTTTTTATTTTTTTTCTTATGAAGAAGATAGACAGACTAAGAAAGTACATTAAAAAATATATAAGCATTAAAAAGTTTACAAATTAAGGGAGCAAAAGAAGTAATTGATTGCAGAGGACAATTTTGTCTATCAAATAGAAATTTTGAATTGTGTTGTGTTAATAACATATTTTATAGTGTTAATATCAGCTCTCAAATTTAACAGTAGAAAGAGAGATAATTGACCTCTCTTTACAGGGATTGTCACTTTTTGTAACTAAACTCTCTTTCGTTAGTTTAATGAAACTGGATATCTGCCTTTGTAACAAAAGAAAATGCACAAATAATAGCTGCATATATGTTGTCTTTTGGAAGTGCACAGATAATACTTGCGTACTAAGTAAAAATATATTTTTTTTTTCAAAAGATATAAACTCTGTATACATATATTTTAAAATGGCAACTAAACAATTCGGTAGTTAATAATATGGAGGTTAATTTACCTCTTATTTATGTTTGTTTTATAGAAAAAAGGAACACAAATTAATCTCTATTTTTATACAAAAGTTTTTCAAGAAGGATCCTTATTCTTCAGAAATAATAAATCTAAACAATAATATATATAGTGTAATTAATGTACAGAGTCGTATTTTGATTACATTCGAAAAGATTCTGTCGATTTTTTTTATTCATAACATAAAGAAAAATTAAAATTTAAATCTGTGGCATCACTTCTGAAAAACAGTGAACCAATCATGAGAATATGAGAATCTGAGAAACATTAATCAATCATTAAAAGAATCAATAGGTATCCAATCTTTTCAAATATGACAACCTATCTAGCTATATATAATTATGCGACAATAACAAGGACAGTTCAATAGAAAATATCAAAACCAAAGGTGTCTTTGTTGGGCTATTTTAGTCCTTACCCCAAAAATATTCGCCACGCGTCTCAGGAATGGACTGCACAGCACAACATAGCAGCACCAACTAAAGAACCAACAATAGTATTACACTCTTTACAACAGTAAAACCACCACTCTATGACACTCCAATTAAAGCTCCAACTATCTGATATTATCCAAATCCATACATCTCCATTTCCCATTCTTATATTAATCACATACATACATGTTCTAATCCGTACGTTAATAACTGGAATTAAAAGAAGAAATTTCAGATTGAATATCAGCCCTAGCCCTTGATCAATCAAATAGTCCGTCTTCTTTTGATTATATGAATCTTTTTCATATTTATTTACGTGTGAAATTAAAACCTAAATTTATTTAGATACGTACTCGCCATACATATTTGTCACGAGTTTATTTAGTCTGTTTTCTTTTGGTTCTAATCTCTTTTCATTTTTTAATGTCAAATTTTGAATTGATTGATAATTGATTGGCCATGTCTTCATTTCTTTCTATTTTTTTATATCATATAAGAAATGTCATTTGTGGAAGAAATATTAATGATCAATAAAATAGTTCTTCCTGATAAAAGGGTGCAAAATGTTTCAAATTTACAGATTGACATAATGTGGGTCAAATTACATGATCCTATTTAAAGAAATATGTTGGTCTATTTTTTTTATTGTTGAATAATTATTATTTTTATTGAACTATTTTTTATGAAGATATGTCATTTTGTATAATAAATTTTTTTTATCTTGTAACATGTTCCTCTTCTAACACAACATACACGATACTAGTATTAATATATGTAGACAGTCAAATGTCTGACGACTAAGGAGCATGGATTATTAGGTACCAAATTCACACAAAGTAGGAGATTCTTCAAATTATCATAAACTCGCATATGAAGTTATCCTTAATTCTCCTCTCTCTCCCCAGTGCAAGCTCTTAGCTATAGGATTCAAATTTGAATTTTGAAAAGAGCATGAAAACAGAAAAAAACCACTGCCATGTAGTAGGTACAAGTACAAACTTTATTTCGTAATATATTTTCTTGCTGCATATATATATATATATATACACATTGATAAGCTCGAGTGAGATATTTCTATACTTTTTCCTGCTGCATCTTTCTCTAGCTAATCTTTTTTATTGAGGAAAAATCTTTCTCTAGTCTTATCCATTACAATATATAATAATGGTGCTCTCCATGTCACCATGCAAACAGTAGACAATTCTCAAACACCTAATTAATTAAGATATTTTACTCCATGCATCTTCCATAATTTATACTGGCAATAATCAAGCAGGCACGCGTACTTGCCTTCAATTTAATTATTCTCTCTAGTGCAATCACATATTATTCTGTCCCCTCAGTTACGCAAACATATATATACATATATACACACACATAAAATGTACTTGTGCATTTATAGAAATGCATCTAGTTGTCGGGCCTGAATCGCCTGCCACCCGAGCCAGATTCCCTCTGGCAGTTGAAGTAAGTCGCGGCCATGATCTCCAGGTGGTACTGGCGTGCAAAACTCCTGGAATTGAAGTTGTGGCGCATATCAGGTGGGAATACTGTTGCCCAACCAAGCTGTCGATATAGCACAAAAACCATGCGGTGGATCCCGACTCTCGGCTCTGGCCTCTCATAGAATATCACCTCTTGTCCTGCATCAATTACATTCTTTTAAGTGAAAAAACGCATAATGTTGTACCGGTAACTGTCTTTTTCTGAAAAACCTGGTAGAAAGTAGAAACTCCACCAAGCTGTTACTGTACCAGTAACTGCCATTATATAATTTATATCCTTTTCAGACAAGATGCAATTAATACGGGCAATACAATATTACAATGTTAGCTAAAAGTTTCATCGCTAAGGTGAATCACAAACTGCTAGATTTTCTTATTGGCAAACTGGCAATGTATTTTTTGTTTCTGTTTCTGTTTCTTTATATATAGTTCACAGAAAAGATACCAATTTATTGCAACTAATAGCTACTATTTGAGCTTCTATTTTAAACTTGAAGATAATAAAAAATATAAAATTGAGAAGTTAATGCAAGTACGTCAGTCTTTGAGAATAGTCAATCATGCATAGTATTACCACGTCTTGATTGGGATTTTGGATGCCTCAATAAGGAATCTTAGTTGATGGGTATATGCACTATATATATATATTGTATCTTAATTTTGATCTATTTTTACTTTTACCCTTACTTCTGTTACGTCATGACTTTATACTAATATGCACATTGCTTATATATATATATAGAGTCCAAGGTCCAAGGAGTGTTAATGTTTCTAAAATATTTGAACTTCTGAAGGTATATATATACCAGATCTATGATGTAACATACACTGTTCATGTTTCTGAAAATATGAAAGCAAATTATCTAGTATAAAGTTTATGCACAAGGCTAGGAAAATATTTACATACCGAAGGATGCATCGGTACTTCCAGGGATGTCAGTGACCATCCTATTAGAAGAAAAGGAAAGGAGAGAATTAATTAAAGCATATGGCAGTTTATGAAGCATATATAATTATGCCCATATAATCTCTCTCCTTAATGTATTTATATATATGCACATGCACAATAAAAGCTAGAAGGCCGAGTATATATGTCTAACATCATTTATGGTCACATACTCACATTATATCATAAACCATTACCGTACAACGAAAATCACGACCAAACCCTGTGAAATTATATACTTGATGCTAATTAATCATGCTGCTGCTTGAATGAGCAGTAAAATTAATTAACCCCAAAAAGAAGAAATGAGATTATATTGAGCTCACCAATGCAAGTACTCTCTTAGATTTGGGTTAGTTGGGCTTGGTGCATCCGGGTCCACCAGTACCTTTCAAAGTTACAAAAATGAAAGAAATTAACAACGCAGTGCGCACACCGGACCGAGAGAGCGAAATTGGTATGCACAATAAGCTTTCCATCCAACCCGACATTCACATTGTGTTTTCAACATTAAGAGTGTGAGATTTCTACTCACAAGTGTGTAGAAATCTGTGAGGTCGCCACCACCAATCTCAATTTTCGGTCGGTTCATGACTGCGGATGGTCGTAGTTCAGACCCCGTAACTGTGAACCTATTGTTATACAACAGTCGAATGGAAAATGATTGCCTAAAGGGGTTCAATACATCGCTTATTATACGTGACAAAACCAAAGGATCTGATGACATGTTATATATAATAACTAGCTAGGAAGAGTAAAATGAAACCCCTAATTGTATCCACTACCAGGTACCAGGTTGGCTTTAATTAATGGACAATGCACGAGGAAAGTCTTCTTATATAGGAAGAGGGGAAGAGGGCAAGAGGGGGAACGAGAGAGGTCGCTATCAGCTTTTAGCTTCCCCTATCAGCTTTTAACTTAGCTTAGTGTGTTTATAGCTTTATGTATAGTCTGTGTTGTTCATGCAAGCTTTCTACAGATATTTTTCTTGCAGTGGTTGAACTTAATTAATTAATTATGAGGTTCAATAGCATTTCTGTTGTTGAAAATCCTTTTGATTAAATTTTAGGTTAATTTTATTAATAATGGATAGTACATTTGTAGTAGTTGATTGTTTTTCATCGTATATACATGTGATTGTTTTTATTATTTTTCTTGTTGTGTAATGCCCAAATATTGAACAAAAAAACAAGAAAAATTAAACTATAATCATAACCAAATTATTTGACATGGGACGTGATAATACTAGTCCCCCCGAAGAAATTCCTGGTCAAATCTCCCAACCAGCGACTTTGACCAGGACCACTTTCTAGAAGGTCGCTAGCCCATTTGCAGTTGGCGCATGCAAGTATTTATATCTATATGTGTAAGTGTTTATATATAACATATAAAATATTTATATCTAACATACCAAGTCTTTATAAAGACTAAACGTATCAATTATTTATAAAGATTGAACAGGTGGCGCTAGTTGAGCTTTAATTTGAATTGTAATTTGAACAGCTGGCACTAGTGTAAAATATTAAGAAGTTCATGATTTTAAACTTTTTACCATGTCCAGTGAAATATCAAGTATTTATACATAACATATCAACCATTTATATTTAAGATATCAAGTATTTATACTTATATAATTTTAAGTCTTATACTTGAGCTTTTAAGTCTGAATACTTAAACTTTCAAGTACTTATACCTAGTAAAAAAAATAGGGTAGCGAATATAACTAAGAAGTACTTTAATATGGATCTAATTTGAAAGACAAATCTGAGTACAAAATATTTGTAGTTTCAGATTCACAAGATTCCTCACAGATCATCAGAAATATGAACGGAGGAAAAACGAAAAACCCTCCTCCGAAAACGTGTATAAGATGGTTGGGTGATGAGAGAAAGAAATGAATAACTTTTCTCTTTATGATGTAAGTATTTATACTGATACGTGCAAGTGTTTATATATAACACATGAAATATTTATATCTTACATACAAAGATGGACGGATGATGAGAGAGAGAAATTTTTTTGAAGGGAGAGAGAGAAGAAATGAAGTTAAAAAAAAGTGGATGTAGAAAAATAAGTTCCAAGTGGGAGACTAGATAATTTCTCATTTGGCAATTATGATAATCTGGTCAAAGATTATCAAATAAAAAAAAAAAATCAAAGTTCTCTATGATTAAGATGTGTTGTGTATATAATTTAGTTCAATTTCAAAACCGAAGGACCATCCATCAAGTGATTTTTAAAAATATGTCAAATGGACAAAAGATTTTCAAATAATGCAAAATGAACGCACTGGCTACTTGAATTATAGACAGCATATACTTAACTTTAATCTTTATATTAATAGCTATCGAGTCAATATATTATCAAAATTGTCAAATAAAATTGATTCTATAAATCCTTTTCCAAGAAATAGAACTACACTACAATACCAATAATTATCTCCACGTCGATAAGATAATTCTTTATTTATTCAATAAAATATCTTACTTTCTGAATTATGAGCTAAGAAGAAGATAGTTGGTTTTCATAAAATAATTCAATTCATTTCTTAAAGGATAGTAAAAACGATGACTAATATTAAGCATTAATTCTCATAGCTTTCTTGCTAATTAAATTAGATCAACATTATCTTTTGTCTTTATTGTACAATGAGTAAGTTACTTAAGAACATATATAGTGATTATTATGTTGGTTCTCCTTTGTGGGTTTTCCTAATTACTTTAAACCCTAACCAAGATCTACTCCTTTGTAAGAAATTAAACTTAATGCACAGCGGAACTTACTTTCCATCTTCAAAGGCCTCTGTATGCTATCAATCAGACAGCTTCCAAGGCTCTGGGTTGATACGCTCCTGATCTTGACTTGAGTTGTTGGCTCTCGAGTCCTTCCAAGAACTTGCAATCCTTTTCTCTGGCTATCCTAAATATTATGACAGAGTATCTTGTCTTCAATGGAGCAGACAATTGTCCTTCCAAGAACTCAGCTCTTTTATAGCAGTGGAAAACCCTAAACCTAGGGCAGCCGAAAATTGGCTAATACTTGGAAAACAAGTTTGCCAAGAAATCTTGATTTTGGATTTCAAGGATCTGGAAATCAGGAACCTCCAGAAAAACCGAAATAAATCAGAATAAATTTTGATTTTCTTATTTAGCCTATATTTATTACTGCTATTATTTTAATCAACTATAATCGGTCCATTAACAATTATATTGATTAACATTGTTCTATATGTATTCGTATCCAAAACCTTATATATATAAATACGTATAATGCCATGACTTAATTAATCACATTATTTGGCACATTTTAATCATTACATAAATGTAATCTTGCGACAGTATTTGATATCATAATCATAATGCACGCATGTCCAACTTTATTATTGTAATTAGACGTCTCTAAATCCAACATATTATTCCGAAACGCTACAGGCAACATTTTGCATTTGCTTCTTCTAAAAAGGAAACTTCCATTTCAAGAAAACAACGGTATCGAAGGAAGAATGAAAAATAAGCACTGTATACGTTGGTCACGTAAAAGTTGAGATATCTCAGAGGATACGCACTCCTCCAATGCTAACCTCCATGTTTCCATCTGATGTTCTTGCGTGATTGCTATGCGTGTGGATGGCATCTATCTCTCGCGTGCCACTTCTAATCTGTTTCCCACCATAAGATGCCTTGTTGCTAGAAAGGCAATTCATTAATTGACATACTGCATCATAGGAAAGGAACCCGGGACAGTCCGATATATATATCGACACTGATCGGATAAAACTCTGTCCTTTCCCGATAGAAGCCATCCAATTGACATTAAGATTCGTACAGACTACTGGAAAATTTGTGCGGATCAAGCACGTGCGAATATTATAGCTATTCAGACAGTTTCAACATGAGTTGGAACCGTATTTAGTGTGATGTCCATTGGATCGCCTGCCACTCCCATAACAAATTGCACAAAGAAAGAATGTGTGAGTGCTGCTTCAGAACAACTGATCGTAATGAATTGATACTCTATATATAAGTGCACATTAATTGCAGCACACCAAATTACCAGCAAAAGCGGCAACAAGTATTGGGAAAACAACTGATTGCAGAGTTGGAGCAGACAAAAGAATATATATAGAATACTTTTTGGTCCAAAGGCACAGCCAATAAGATCCGAGCTGGCCCACCATGCATCAGTCTTTTTGTAAACACATCCGATCATTCTATGAGACGGAACGGACTCTGCTGCTCTTCCGAGAGAAGAACAGGGTTTTACTCTTCCGATCTCAACCATTCAAAGTCGTTGATATCTGTGCATGAAAAATTTCTTTTATCGAGATACGTGAATAAATTTTTTTGAATGGTTGAGATCGGAAGAGCAGCAGAGTCATATCCCTATGAGAAATGCATATAGGTTGGGGTGTCCGTGTCAATGATATCCTTTTATCCATTTACCAGATGATTATGAGTAAATTTTTTTGTTAGCCTTACCGATTTATTTATGCGTAAGAAATATTTTTCGTTAATTTATTAGATCGAATGAATGTTTTTTTTACCCAGCCTTCTATTTTTGGTTTTTCCCCACAACTGTTTTAATTTCTGCGGCCCCCTCTCATACCGCCTTAATTAAATATTCCTTGAATAACATTATTTTGTTTTTTGAATTTCAGATCTTTCTCTCCCGTTCTCTTTTCTTTCCCTGGCGATTTCTTTTTTTTTTTTTCCACTGAAAATCTTATTGTTGTAAGTAATCTTCTGTGCTGTTTGACTAATTTACAAAACATATAAATATTGAATTTTACAGTTTCTTTGTTTGAGATGTATGCAGATTTAGTTGTTATGTTCGAAAGTCAAAGCAAGTTAAAGATACATTTCATGACAAATTGACGTGACGAGTTGTACAAGATAATCAGACATATGATCTACTCGAGTTATAAGGAATGATTTGATATATGATGATGTGATGGATGATTCACACGAGCCATTTGGAATATCGAATATTGACAAGATGCTGAATCATGAAGATTACAGAAGATCATCGAGATCAAGATTATGAAGATTATACTTTACTATTTTGTTTTATCAATTTCAATTTATATCCAAAAGTATAGTAAAGTATATCTCAGAGGTTGTGACAGCCTGAGTCTAGTCGTTGTATGACTGGAAGTTCAATTCAAAATTCAAATTAATCATACCGGTCAATACTGGAAACTAGGCACAAGCAAAATAGACTATTCTTTTATTCTGTATATCTTGTGATCTATATAGAGTTGTTGTCAAACCTTTTGAATCCCATTATTGCTGATAAGAAGAAACTGCCCCATTTCTGCTTGAGAGTCCGACCCCTACACAACTTAAAAGAATTGTAGAAGGTTTTTTGCATAGAGTCCTCAACCTATACAAGCAATGTCCACGTAATAGAGATACTCTTGTCCATAATTCAACTGCATAGCTACATTCAAAGAACAAATTAAATGTGGTTTCGAGGGTATGTGTCTGACATAGCACACAGCGCAGATCACAGTTCAACCCTCTACGCTCCATGACATCATGAGTTAATAACTTTCCTTTTAACCAGAGAAATGCAAATACCCGGATTGTTGGAGGGATTTTTAATGTCCAAGTAAACTCAAAATTGGCCATTATTGAATAATAATAGGAGATAGAAGAAAGGATTATAAGTTTGTATGGAGATATTGGATATTATTGTATTTTAATGAAAAAATTGGCTACTTTGGAAGTTTGTATGGGTACAATAGAAATTTTCTCTAATTTGAAAATTATCCAAAAGCTCTAAAAGAATATTTAAATATATTCAAGTCCTATTTCCGTGGAAGATGAAGCATCTGAACTTTTCAAAAGTTTCGTCTATGCACGTGAAATGAGCGACATGCGTCGAATTGTATTCAAATCTTTTGAAAGAGCTCATATATATAGTCATATTCACAGTCGGATAAATGTAGATTCACGAAAACAACTGTGCTTCAGTTCCGTACGGCCTGGCCTGTATTCTCTGATCATGCCTGGAATACAACGATGCTGTAAATGTTGGATGGCAACAATTGGTATGGAATGGAATTGAAGGCGGTCCATTATCAGACCAAATTTTCGGAAAAGTTGTTCGATTCGCATCAAAATTAGTCCAAGTAATTTTTAATTTGTGCAAATGGATCTTTACGCAGATTAAATGATTTCCAACTGTACATCTGATCAAATTTGATCCAATATTATTAGAGCTGAAAATATCAGGTAAAATATCCGATATTAGAGTTTTAAAAGAAATATCAAACAATTTATAATTCGAGGTTGTCAATTTATGCATAACTTTTGTAGATGCAAGGCATCCTATGATAGGAAATAGATAGGATTTAGAACTTCAAAGGTGCCATCCAATCACAAACCATATGAAATGGACATGGCTAGTTGCATGATCACAGAAATAAAGGTGGTGGTATATATATTATATATATTCATTCTTAATTAACCTCGTTGTTAGAAAATAAAGTAGATTCTAGCTCTAGCTACTATTTTATTTAAAAACTCGAAATGATGATTAAACTGTTCAAATTATTTTTATTAACAAAAATTAAATTTTGATTATACATGATACTGTCTTAGTCAATTACGCTAGACATAGTTCTTCTCGTTTTATCCTTCTCATTTTTACCACAACTCTAATTAGTTTGAAATAGACCTAAAAGCTAAAAGAGAGTATTCTGAGTAGTTGTAAGAATTGAATTCATTGTTATTCGTGATATAGTAGATGCTATCACACATAGTACATAAAAGCATTGAGCACATTTATCGTCATGGTGGACGTCATTTAATAATTTTACATTTAAGCGAATTAAAACGGCTGATAAATTATGATTCCAATACTTTTTGAAAAAGTATTTTTTTTCCCTTGCAGGGAAATGTTGAGATATTGGAGAATCGCTTCATAATATTATCATAATTTTTTTTTTTTTGGAAGCATGGTAGTTGCTAACAGCCAAAAATTATCATAATTAAGCTTACTTACAAAGAAAATTAATTAACATCCAAAATATAGTTGTTAATTAGACCTTAATTAGATATCTAGCTTAATCGTTACCATTTGTCAAATACATAATTAATTATCTAGCATTTTAGAAAAGCAACATACGTCTACAATAGAATTGGACTATAAACATCATTACATGAATGCTCGTGTAATACATCTAACAAAAGCAATAATTCAATTATTCATATTCTCTAGAATTGCAGAGTTATATTGGCAAACAATAGATAGGCATCAATGTTACCCCAATACTTCATATATGGTTCTGTATTGTATCTGATATGTATCATATCACCGTATCGATATCCGTATCGCAGTATTCGTATCGCTTTAAAAATTACTGTATCACCGTCCGTATCATATCTGAAACAATATCTGTATCTGTATCTGCACAACATAGAAGAATTGTAATTATTTACCTCATATTTCACTATTCCATAATTGCAAGCTATATTGGCAAATTTTTTATTTTTCTACTTTAATTTTGTATTTCTGTTTGTAATAAAACAAGTAACTAGAATTACTAATTTTCCTTCCACAGAGAATTGTCAATTGTCTCTTTCTTTCTCTTAAAAGAAGTATATATTTGAGAGCTGTTAATTGTCTCTTTCTTTCTCTCAAAAGAAGTATATATCTGAGAGCTGTCAATTGTCCCTTTCTTTCTTCTCTCAAAAGAAGTATATACTGAGAGCTCCCTCTGCTACTATTTGTGGACCACAAATGATTCGTCAATAGGGGCGGAATACACAATATGTAGTAGGTGAGATTTGAATCAAAATTTTCATACTAACAAAATTGAGCTCTAACTACTAGACTATAAGTAAATATTTGATATTTTATAAGGGGACTAGACTATATAAAAAGTTATAAAAAATAAAATTAAATCAAATTTTAATATTAATTAAAATTTTAAAATTGTCACACCCCTAAACTAGGAATTTGGATTAGAGCGTGATTAAAGTAGTTAATCGGATTCAAATTCATTAGCTAATTGAGTGCTAGATAAAAAACAATGCTCTAACTTATAATTTCTAATTCTCTGATTTCTAATACTTTGACTTCTAATTTTCAATGTTCTAACTTTCAATCATAATTACCAATAAGATTTCAAAAAAATTATCCAAACTTTAACCTTAAATTTAACCCTAATTAAAAATCAGAATTCAGAAAAAGACAAATAAAATTCCAAGAAGGACAAAAGTTAGTGTGTGCTTGTAGATCTTCATAAAATTTCAAAATTCGGACGGAGTGGGGCCCCAGTCTCTCACTGGGTAAGCCCCATGATCTAATCCTAGTAAATATTAAAATGAATTTACATTTTAAAGAAATATAACTTCTTAATTCACCAATAAGCATATATATAATTAGCATTATTTTTTTTGAGATAAAAACGGAATCGAACCTTGTAACGTTTGATAGTCACAATAAATTTTTAAATATATTTTGAACCTGTAATCTTTCACGTAAAAAAAAAAAAAAAAAAAAAAAAAAACTAGACCTATAACCGTAACTCCACACATGCAATTGCCTTTTAAATCAATTCTTCACTTGCAGTTGCAGCCAACTAAACCCAAGCGCGTGACCAAATTTCATATAGAATGTTTACCTTTCTGATGGAGAAATGAACATATAATCCAACATATTATTGTTATTAATCTTTATTTTAGTACATTAATTAGAACAAGGCAATGCATAATTAAAATCATTATATCCATCTTCAATATATAATATTAGCAAATCACCCAGGCTGTCGCCACAAATTTATTCTCCCTGGAGCAACTGACAAATTAATATAATAAGGATACACGTACAATCACACACAATCAGCATTAATTAAGCATAGATAAGCATCAACTGTGCTTAATTATGCAGTTATATATAACCAATATATTATTAATTAAAGCATCTAATTGTCAGGCATGAAATCTCCTGCCACCGGAGCCAGACTCCCTCTGGCAGTTGAAGTACATGGCGGCAACAATATCGAGGTGGTGCTGCCTTGCAAAACTCCGGCAGTTGAAGTTCTGGCGCATGTCAGGCGGGAATACTGTTGCCCGACCGAGCTGACGGTACAGCACGAAAACCATGCGATGGATTCCAGATCTTGGTTCCGGCCTCTCATAGAATATCACCTCTTGTCCTGCATTAATTATATAATTAGTATTTACATTTAGTAAATAAAAGCACCCATAAAATTTTATGATAAAATCCTCTTGAAGATGTTATTATATGGGCATTATGAATGAAGTGCTATATAATATTGTTGCAATAAAACATGCATCTCATAATGAATGATGCCTAACTAATGCAACCAGCTAGGGAAGTACTTAAAATTTGCTGTTTAAACTTTATTTATAAAGATGGATCATTATGATAAAAATGGCAAGTTAATAAATAATCAGGTGCAAGTCTGTTATCATATTAATTAATTATAATAGTTTCATAATGTTGAGTGTTAATAAATAAACAGGGTTTGTTTTATATATGCGTACTTCCGGCGTGATTAATTACTGATCAGCACTTACATTTTTTGTGCTTAACTAGGTTTCAAATTAACCTATATTTTCACATGAAGAGCAATGCTTAACTGTAATAGACGTGTTTCTCGTGCTTCTAATTAGAATAATAAATTAAGAAAATCATAAAATAATAGAATTTTATTATAAATGCAAAATGATGAAAAGATTTGACATACCATAGGAGACATCTGTGCTTCCAGGGATGTCAGTCACCATCCTATGATATATAAAAGATGAAAAAAAAATAAAAAAAAATTATGTCCATGGTCTCTCTCCCCATAATGTGTCGATACAAATTAACCAATTAAGGCGAGCTAAATATTTTCTATTACATGAAACATTATTAATTCTATGTGTATACATGATGCTAGCAAGTTCAAGTACCCTAATTATCAATGCCAGTAAATTCAACAAAAGTAGAGATTATATATATATATATATATATATATATATATATTCAGCTCACCAATGCAAGTACTCCCTTAGACTTGGGTTACTTGGACTAGGTGCATCTGGATCCACCAATACCTTTCAAAGTAAAAGAAAAAAAAAAAGGGTAAGGAAAGCAACAATAAATGAGTCCGGCTACTATAACACTAGTGTCATTCCAAACTAAATAACACCACATCTTAAACTATTGGATCTACTTTAATATTCGTGTACAAGATAGCGCTGGAATGACACTGGTGTCTTGCACGAATATTAAAGTAGATATAATGGTTTAAGATGTGGTGTTATTTAGTTTGAAATGACACTAGTGTTATAGTAGCCGGACTCACAATAAATTACCGGCCGTGCACTTGTAGTGTTGCACAAGATATTTCATTTGAAAAAGACATGCATGTTCACTGAGTTCCTTTTTTTAATATCAACAACTTTGTATATACTTAATGAGTAGTGTGTCGGTACGGTTTTGCATGTATATATTCACACATATATTTGTACATATATATAAGCTAGATAACTCACAAGTGTGTAGAAAACTCGGAGGTCAGTACCACCGATATCAATTTTCGGTCGGTTCACAATTGCCGACGGTCGTAGTTCAGTCCCGTTAAGCATCAACCTGTTGGCATAAATCACTCGAAAGGTAACTGCTGGTCTGAAGGGGTCCACCACATCCCTAATTACATGTGCCAAAACCAATGGGTCCGACATTGCGGCGAACTAGCTAGCTATTAGCTAGTGGGTGAACTGAAACAACTAAGTTTAAGTACTAGCTATAGCTAGCTAGCTAACTGGATTCAATATATCGATCAGGATTGCTTGAAGAAACGGTGCACTAGGGATGTCTTCTTATAGGAAGAGGGGAAGAGGGGAAGAGGGGGGAATGAGAGAGGTTGCTATCAGCTTTTATGTATGCTAAACTGAGAAAAACTATATGCTTTTGGAATTGGCTAATTAAGTTCATTAATTAGTGATATATCAGTGGGTTTATAGTCTGTCATGATCATGTTCATGCAAAGCTTTCTAGCTAGCTAACTCTATATATATATATATATATATATATATGCATGCTAGCGTCTTCTTACATGGTATAGGTAATTAAAAGAGATGTTGCATCCGATATTACTTTTAGTTGTTAGGACTTAGGAAAACATCTTTCATGCAAAAGTTGAACAAGGGAACAATTTAGCGTAATGATCTAATTAATCAGCCACCACGTACGCCACTTGACATAGAGTTAGAGATTCCAAAGTAGTCCACGTGGAAAGTCGGTCCATACATGAATATTCTTTTTCAAATTTTTATTAAAGTATCAGCTAAATCTGACGTACACATTTCGTTTTCAAATTCCATCATTCGGTCATATATATATATATATATATATATATATAGAGTAGAACTAGGGTGCTCCTAAGCTCACCAAGCCCTTCGTGAGCGCGACTCTAAAACCTATCGAATTGACTTCAAACGACATTTTCAAACAGTTAGATGTTCAATCTATATTAAAATGTGCTTGGAGACCAAATTTTACATTTTTTGGAATTTTTTTACTATTTATTAAGATGGTTTGAAAATCGCTGTTTTTATTAAAATTCTGCACCATTGGAAAACAGCGATTTTCAAACCATCTTAATAAATAGTAAAAAAATCCTAAAAAATGTAAAATTTGGTCTCCAAGCACATTTTAATATAGATTGAACATCTAACGGTTTGAAAATGTCGTTTGAAGTCAATTTGATAGGTTTTAGAGTCGCGCTCACGGAAGGGCTTGGTGAGCTTAGGAGCACCCTAGTTCTACTCTATATATATATATATATATATATATATATATATATATATATACATATACATACGTAAAATTTGATCTGCAAGCATATTTTATTAAGATAATCATGTTGAACGGTTTGGATCGATCGACGATTTGGACTTTAAAAATGAAAAAAATAGTTGTTGTAACTTTGCTGTAACTCAAATTTTTGTTGTAATTTGATCATACACACACACACACATGTATATGTATATGTATATGTGTGTGTATATATATATATATAGAGTAAGGCTACGGTGCTTTGCAAAGCAAACCGGCCACGGTGCTTCGGGCCATTTTTTGGATTTTGAAAATCCAAACAACCCATCCGAACCGTTCAACATGTTCTAAATATTGAAATGTGCTTGGAGACCAAATTTTACATTTTTTGGAATTTTTTTACTATTTATTAAGCCACTTTGAAAATCGCTGATCCAACGGTGAACAGTAAAAAACAGTAAAATTTTCTGGACCACCAGATCAGACACTTTCAAAGTGGCTTAATAAATAGTAAAAAAATTCCAAAAAATGTAAAATTTGGTCTCCAAGCACATTTCAATATTTAGAACATGTTGAACGGTTCGGATGGGTTGTTTGGATTTTCAAAATCCAAAAAATGGCCCGAAGCACCGTGGCCGGTTTGCTTTGCAAAGCACCGTAGCCTTACTATATATATATATATATATATATATATATATATATGTATGAATGTACATATGTGTGTGTGTATGTATAGAGCAAAACTAGGGTGTGATGTGCTTACCAAGAGAGGTTGGTGAGCACACCTCCAAAAGGCTATCGGATTGGCTTCCAACAACGAATCCAAACCGCTGAAATTCATCTACTTGGTGAGTGATGTATGTACATATAAATTTTTTAAAGTTTTGAATCAATTTAGCACATGGTCAAGCGGTCAAAAACATGAATATTTTATAAGTTATTTTTTAAATTGTTTTATGTATTCATTTTTCATCATTTTTTGTACCGCTTGACCATGTACTAAATGAATTTGAAACTAAAAAATTTTGCATGTACATGCATCACTCATGAAATACATAGATTTCAACGGTTTGGATTTGTAGTTCGAAGCCAAACCGATAGCCTTTTGGAGGTGTGCTTTTTGGATTGTGCAATAATCTACTTTCTGTTTAACTAGATTTGCAAAACATATATTTGCTGAATTTTATAGTTTTTTGTCTTGAGATATTGTGCAGGTTCATAATGATATAAATTGCTACATGTACATCAAGGATGCATGACCAATTGCTATACTTATCAAGGATGAGTCATTGTTCGCTCCCAAATGAGAGGTACAGAGCTTCACTACAGCCTAAGCTGTAGAGTTTAAACCCTATTCAACTCTTTGACAAAGGTTGCAAGTGCACAACCCTGTCGTGTAGTTAGAACGGGTGTCGATCCTCAGAGATGGTCTATTTTATGAACTTAAACTATTCCTAGTTAGGTACTAGAAGTTTGAATGTTTGGGGGTTTGTCTATTCCTAAAATGTATGAACAAGTAAACGAATGAAACAAAAGAATGTATGAACAATTTCAATTATCAATGTATGAACAAGTAAAGAATCAAGTAAATGTTTGTATTTTGTACTGTGGTAAAAAAGGTCGTTTCAAGGGTTTCAGATTTCATCTTCAACTTTGCTGCTCAGGACCTGCCACGCGACCCGCATGCTCTCGCATGCGACCCTTGTGACGCGACCCGCATGCTTTCGCATGCGACCCGCTTGGCCTTAAGCGCTCTGAACCTGGCACGTGACCCGCAAGCTGTGGCTTGCGACCCTCGTGATGCAACCCGCGTGTTATGTCACGCGACCCGCATGGTCCCCTGAGCTGAGTCTGCACATGTCAGAAACTTGTTGTTTAAGTCGTGTAAGGCTAGATTGACCGTACCTAGTGTCACTGAACCTCAACTTTCGTGTGTTGGCTTAGCAGACCTGGTTTGGAATTGCAATTTCACCTTCTCAGGTTTAATCAAGCTGTTTGATCTAAACCTAAGTTCTCAATTCTGTTTACTAAAGGTATCCACAAGCTCAGCAAGAGCAAGTGGAAACTTTCACCTTTCGGCTACTCATTGACCTCACCTTTCGGTTCTCAGACCTACCTCAAGTACTTAACCTAATTTGCAAGAAACGTCAAGCCTTTGGTACAAGAAGAAATGCCAAAGGCATTCAATAGTAAGCAATCAAGAATCAAACAATTCAGATCAAGCAATCTCAAATAATACAAGAATCAAAGAAACACGAAATAACAATAAGAATCAATCCATGTGCATCATCAAACAAAGTATCAGACTACAAATCCAAACTCTCGAAACTACAAATCTACTCAGACATGAATAAAATCAAAGTAAAAGAAAGAAAGAGGAAGCAAATCATTGTCAGAGAAGGAGGAGTGAAGAGGCTCGAAGCTTCTGGAGTCTTCTTCACCAAGTTGAGTAGCTCCAGATCCTCCAGATCGCCTCTCCTCTCCAGATCGCCTCTCCTCAGGCGCCAAGCTCCCTTCCTGGCGATCAGATCCCTTTTTTTGGAAAGATATCGGGGGTCCCTTTTCTCAATTCGCGTCAGGCCTTATATAGGCATCTTAACGGGCTTTAATCAGGCCCTGGCGCAATCAACTCGACGCGGGTCGCGTGCCACCTCATGCGGGTCGCATCGAGTGGAAGTGAGCAGTGAGGTTTGGCTCAGATTGTAGATCTTCTCGCAAGCTTTCCGAAAAGTGGTCATACGCTCAAAACGGAGTTACGAGTCAAAAGTTTTGACTGTTTTAAGTTCGGTGCTGAAATTTCAGGATCTGATGCGACCCGCGTGAGATCTGACGCGGGTCTCGTGGGGGAAGTCAGAACTCTGCCTGCTTTGCCTGTTTTCGCCTATTTCCTGCAAATCAACCACAAAACTGCAGCAGTACCATATTCTATTGATTTTCAATGTAAACTATGCAATTTAGTGGTCGAAAACATAAGGTATGGTCTGAAAATAGGTCGAAATAATAGATGAAATATAGACATATCAGTCATGAAGAACCAAGCACTGGACTTAGAAGCATCACCTCAAGATTAGGTTTAAATATCTATAAAATTAGTAAAGTATGCTTGAGAATGTGCTAATTTGGGCTAACCATTGCAATCGTTTAATTAAGTGTCGTAACGTTTAATTCAATACCTCATAACTCAGCCAAATTGATTTAATTCGTTGCAACGCTCAAATAACCGTTGTAACGGAATAAATCAAGTTTGGACCCCAAAACTTCCAGAGACAACCATTATGACAACCGTTGCAACGCTTATAAGCATTAGGGTTTCCCAACGTAGCCAAACCTGCTAACTAGGGTTAACCGTTGCAACGCTTAATCTTTCGTTGCAACGGTTGATGCCAGTTATCTTATTTTGTTTCTCTCTTTATAAATAGAAGCAAAATTTAGGTTTGGATCATCACTTTAGCCGCCCATGATTGTAACAATTTGAATTCTTTTCAGATATAGAAAAAACTTTTGTTGCTTGTGCACACAACTTCAATATTCATACAACAATCTCAAGTATACTCAATCACAATCAATCTTGTGTAAGAAGTAGAGTAATCCGTGTGTGATCTTGTTTGTTTCATACATTTGAGCCTTTATTGCTCGTGAGCCATTTCCGTGCTCGGGCCGAGTGACTTCCCAAGCTTTGTAAGGGCTCACCAGTTCCACCTTGTACTCCTTTCTCATTGAGTAAAGAAAGGCGTGCCATCTCGAAGGTCGTGAGCCCCGGAGACATAGGCGTTAGTACTGAAATTTGTAAACAACTCTCGTGTCAAGTGTCTTTCAACTCTTCTATTTTTTTTACGCACACTTATTTAGTTTAAAGTTATTCTTCTTTCCGCCAAAAATAACACATATACACGTTAGTTAAAAGTACTTAGATTTAAAATTTCAAAAGGCCCCATATTCACCCCCTCTAGGTGCCTTAGGGACCACAGTGCTCACGAACCCCTCTTGGTGAGCACATCACACCCTAGATTTTCTCACACACACACACACACACACACATATATAGGGTCCAGCTAATTTGCTGCTGGCAGCATTTCGGCCAGCTGCTGCCGGCAGCAAATCTGCCATACGGATATTCAAACAACCGATCCGAACCGTCAACATGTTCTAAATATTGAAATCTGCTTGGAGACCAAATTTTACATTTTTTGGAATTTTTTTACTATTTATTAAGCCACTTTGAAAATTCCAGATCATATGGTCCAGAATTTTGTTGCCCTATTTTTACTGTTCACCCGGATCTGGAATTTTCAAAGTGGCTTAATAAATAGTAAAAGTTCAAAAAAATATAAAATTTGGTCTCCAAGCAGATTTCAATATTTAGAACATGTTGAACGGTTCGGATCGGTCGTTTGAACATCCGTATGGCAGATTTGCTGCCGGCAGCAGCTGGCCGAAATGCTGCCAGCAGTAAATTAGCCGAACCCTATATATATATATAGTTGGGTTATAGTGAGTTGTGAAGTAAGGGTCTTGTTTTACTTCATGCTCATGTTTTTTATATTGAAACTTCAAAGAGACGATCTGAACCGCTCAACATGATATCCATATTGAAATGTGCATGGAGACCAAATTTTACATTTTTTTGAAAATTGTTTACTAATTTTTTAGAATATTTCAAAATTACTATTTTTTATGGTCCAAAATCCATTCAAAAACAACAGGTTTTCTACTTATCTAAAAAAATAGTAAAATTTTTCAAAAAATCTAAAATTTGGTCTCCAAACACATTTTAATATGATATCATGTTGAGCGGTTTGAATCGATTGTTTGGTCTTTAAAATCGGAGATATGAGCGTGAAGTAAAACAAGATTCTTACTTCACAACTCACTATAGCCAATATCTCTCTCTCTCTCTCTATATATACACACACACACACACACACACACACACACACACACACACACATATATATATATATATATATATATATATATATATACGAGTAAGGCTACGGTGCTTTCCAAAGTAAACCATCCCGTTTACTTCGGGCTACTTTTTGGATTTTGAAAATTTAAACAACCGATCCGAACCGTTCAACATGTTCTAAACATTGAAATGTGCTTGGAGACCAAATTTTACATATTTGGGAATTTTTTTACTATTTATTAAGCCACTTTGAAAATCGCTGATCCGACGGCGAACAGTAAAAAACAGTAAAATTTTCTGGACCACCGGATCAGAAACTTTCAAAGTGGCTTAATAAATAGTAAAAAAATTCCAAAAAATGTAAAATTTGGTCTCCAAGCACATTTCAATGTTTAGAACATGTTGAACGGTTCGGATTGGTTGTTTGGATTTTCAAAATCCAAAAAGTAGCCCGAAGTAAACGGGGTGGTTTACTTTGCAAAGCACCGTAGCCTTACTCTATATATACATACATATATACATATATATATATATATATATATATATATATATATATATATATATATATATATATATATATATAGTAGAACTAGGGTGTGACGTGCTCATCAAAGGATTTGTGAGCA
This sequence comes from Carex parvula, assembly GCA_025461045.1. Lineage (NCBI taxonomy): Eukaryota > Viridiplantae > Streptophyta > Magnoliopsida > Poales > Cyperaceae > Carex > Carex parvula. The sequence goes on along the minus strand of JAJGRW010000352.1, from coordinate 161,864 downwards.
TAACTCCATAATCTAGCAGATTCACTTCAAATGAGATAAATCCAAACCATTGAAACTGATGTACTTCACGAGTGATGTGCGTACATGTAAAATTTTGAAAAATTTGAATTTATTTAGTCCAAAGTCAAGCAGTCAAAATTGATGAAAAATGAATGATCCAAAATGAAGTTTTAGAAGTTATTTTAATGCATTCATTTGTCATCAATTTTGACCGCTTGAATTTGTACTAAATGAAATAAAAAATTTCAAAATTTTGCATGTACACATATCACTCGTGAAGTACATACAACGGTTTGGATTTATCTCGTTTGAAGTGAATCCGCTATATTATGGAGTTATGCTCACCAATTCCTTTGGTGAGCACGTGACACCCTAGTTTTACTCATACATACATGCATACATACATACATACATACATACATACGTACATACATACATACATACATACGTACATACATACATACATACATATATTTTTTAAATTTGCACGGATCTAAAAGCCCAAATAATAATGCCCCTGTGCTAATCTGAATCTCAAAGCGGCTCAAAGTAATTCTCAAAAGTGAAGGGAATCTTTAACACATATTGGAGATAGTGTATTGAAAAAGACCGTATGATCCATAATCGGACCGGACCACCAACAGATCCGACTTGGACTAACTCAGACCGGGGTCCAGACCCAGATCAAACCAGATCGGGGCTAGGAGACGAACCTAGCAAGGTTTTTGTTGGATTTTTCCACTAGACCCAGACTATCCCGGCCGATTCTTTACCCGTGAATCGTGGCAACCTGGACCGGACCGGACCGTGGCAACCGGACCAACTCTTATTATTCATATTATTTGAAACCTTAAAACCAAAATACTTTAAAAAAACAAATTACTTTAAAAAGAAATAACCGAATTACTTAAAAAAAGAATTATTTTAATCTTTAAAATCAAATTATTTTCAAACAATAGATTTAACAAAAAAACCGAATTAGAATGATATATTTCGGTTTTTTTTTAATCTATTGTTTTGAAATAATTAAGTTTTAAAGATGAAAATAATTCATTTTTTAAAGTAATGAGGTTATTTTTAAAGTATTTCAGTTTTTTTTATTTTTTTTAAAGTAATTCAATTTTTTTAATAATTGATAAAAAAAGTTTGGACCGGACCTACTCGGATCGGACCGGACCGGACCATGGACCGGACCAACCCGTGTGGGTCTGGACCATAGTCCTTGGCAGGGGCGAATTTAGGATTTTTTTCAGGGTAGGGCACTAATCGGATTCAAATAGCTAATTAATTTCAAACCCATTAACTTATCGAATACACAATTACAACTCAATCCATATGTTTATTATAAAATTTGTTATAATTATAAAATCGATTGACACAGCATTGAAATATTTTTAGTAAGCTAATTAAAAGTTCGTTTGGCACAATTCAAAGTGGGACTGTTCTTAGCCAATTAGCAAATTGAAGTCAAAGTTTAGATAAAAATGTAACCGAAATATTAGTGTTGAATAATAAAAGGCACAAAAAGTTCGGCCAACCCATTTCTTAGAATTGTAATAATAGATACCACTGTCAGATCTTTCTTGTTATCTTATTCTCTTTCATTCTATTTACGAAATAGAGTATCACATATTAAAAAAAAATACACAGAATCGACTAAAACTTAGAAGGAATCGGTGAGAATCGGACAAACTCGAACCAGAGATAGGCACTATATCAGATCAGAGGTATGCACATTGAACAATTAGTATTGGATCAAAATAAAAAATTCAAATCTAGAGGCAAATGACTACCCGAATTTGTACTCCGCCAATGGTCTTGACACAGATTTGGGTCATTCCCTTCAAATTTGACCCATTGGACCGTGCAACCCATAAACCGAAGGGATCCATGGACAGGGGGTTTAGACCGGACCAATCCGTTTGCATAACACTAATTGGAGAGGATACTCTTCCCAGACCTTCTGTGTACGGAAAGGAACCGAATTCGGCGGCAGTTTTATGCACCTGCGCATGGTCCACAAGTCTTAGCGTGTTCTACGGACACACATGGGATATGATGTGAGCAAGTTGTTCATGGCACAACCCACAGCACGACAGACAAGCGTTGGTGTTTGCGTGGTCCACAACGCGGTTGGGGAGAAATGTTTTGGTCTGAGGTAATTTTTATTTTTAAAAATAAGAAAATCAATTAGTTAGAAGAAATATGATGAATTGTTTTATCGATAAATAGATGGAATGATTTAGTTTTATTGGAAAGATCAATGTGAGTGATTTATACAAGATATATCACATCATACACTAACGACCACACTTTATGTATTGCAAAAACATGACATGTCAAATATACGTGCTGACACACAGCTAAGGACACAGCGAAACATAGCATGGGCCGTTAGACGTGTAACGTTTGAGGTCCTGTTTGGCTGCTTCCCACGAAGTTACTGTTTCACGTGGGAAAAAAAAAATTCTCTCAGACTCAATTTTTTTTTTCTCACGTGAACAGTAAAATCCAGTTAAAAAAAAGTTCCTTCCCTTTCCCATTCCCTTTCCCCTTATGCAGCCGAACAGGGCCTGAATGTGTCGTGTCGTGTTTGGTGTAAGTAATTTTCTAATTTTTTTTAGACACCATATTTCTCTTGCGTTAGATTTTTTTACTGTATAAGCAATATATCTATATTTACATTGTAACTTTTTTTTGGTGTTATCTATTTTTCGAAAACCTGCACAACTCCTCTTTTTAGAGAAAAAAAGAGATATTTATTCTAAATTAAATAAATCGAGCCGACATTTTTATTAATATCCAAAGTTTAATAGAAATTAATATTTATGTCCAGATTTCCAACTTTTCATCAAAAATGCCCAAGCCGGCCACAAAATGGCCGGCTTAGGGTGGGGGCGTAAGCTGGCCATTTTGTGGCCAGCTTACTATATTTTTGTATACCATAAAAAATCTATAAAAATGCTCTTTTCTTCTCTCTCCTCCACACAATTCACTCAACTCACAAAAGAGAAAGGGAGGAAGGATAGAGAGAAATATAAAGCGATTTTTTAGGCAAAAAGGCCGATATTTGAAGGGGCCAAAAGGATGAACAATAGCAACAGAGGTAGGTCGTCTAATCGTGGCCCAGTGAGAGGAGGATTAAGTAGTGATCAAGGTAAAAATGAGGAAAAGAAGAACAACTGTCAAGTATGCCGTGATCCCCGTAACTATTATGTATGTACGATGAAGGAATGGATTAAATGGCTTATCCGGTATGAAATTTCAGACGATGACTTTGTGAAAAACCCCTACGGCTTTGGTTTAAAAAAGAATAATGTTGATCCAGAGCCTCAAGCATCGGACGATGAGTTTGTTCCGTATACTTATACTAGTAAGGCCACCACTTCGTCTGCTGTGACTGATTCAGATCCAGCAAATTCTGATGATGATTTTGTTCCATGCACTTTCAAGGCTCGTTGTAAGAAGTAGACTTATTTAGAATTTATGTTGTATTAGTATGGTTTAAAATTTAGATGCATTTGAGCTTAGTTCTAAGAATTAGTATTTTATTGTAGTTTGATGAATTAGGTTGTAATTTCTTTGAGTATTAATTAATTTTATTACTTTTTATTTAGTAGTCCCATGTTGTTTCCTCTGAAGGCGTGAGAAATAGAGTCCCAAGTACATGGCAATAAAGTAGTCTCGTACAAAACAATAAAGTACACAGAAATTGTAAATATAGTCCACACAAATTTTCACAACATGTATATAAATCATCTATTACTACCACGTCTAAAATTTAATTTCCGAAATAAACCACTTGCGAAAGATGACCTAACAGATGGCCTACTAGATGACTCTGGTTGCCTACTAGATGGCCCGACTTGGGTTCCAGATGGCGGTGCTTGGCTTGTAGATGGTGGTGCTTGGCTTGTAAATGCCCTTGTCGTACATCTAGTAGTTGGCCTTCTCGGTTGGATCCCAGATGGCTCTCCTTGCACCCCAACCGCCTCTCCTCCTATGACAACTACCTCTTCCATTGCTTCGGCATGCATAGCAGTTGCATCTAAACGGCTTGTAGCTGTTCTACACCGTGGCCCTCCGAACCCACTTCCCTCTGCCATTACTCGCTCATTTTCATGTGTTACTTAGTAAGTTGGAATAAATTGAAAAGAAATATAAACTTTGGATGAATGTTACATACCTCTTTGTTGCCTTTCGGAAGTGGAACGGCGAGGCTGATGCCCCCTTTGTCTACCTTCCATTTCATCCATCGTCATTATATGACGGATGTGTTTCACCTCCTAATCCTAATCCAACCCCTACTCGGAAGGATCCTGTCTCCAGTAATGGCAGGCCAGTCTGCCATATTGCCAATTGGATTGAACACATGATCCCAAGTACTCACAAGATAGTTCACAGTATACCAGCTTGCAACAAAGTCGTCCTCGCACTAGTTTTGGTCATGACAAACAGCTAAGACATGAGCGCACGAAATAAAAGTTAATTGGACACCTCTGTAAGTACATTCCATTTGTCTATCGGGACCAAGTGTCACAATATACATGAACTCCCTGTGAGTGGCTTCCATGTTGCCCATGTCGCTACGGGTGCAAGGAACGTACTCATTTGGAGATGAAACTTGGTCCTGACCTTGGCCATGCGTGTAACGCACCAAATGCATTTTTGCGGCTTTCTCCCAACATTTTCTGATCTTTTGCAAAACTCAGTCAGAAAGAACTTGCCCTTGTCTTTTAATTTCATTGCTCGCTGTCGCCATGAACAAACCATCTGTTGCACGTGTAGAACGTATCCTTCATTATGGCAACCATGGGCAATCTACGACTCATTCGGAAGATATTCTTGAGCGACTCAGAGCCGTTTGCTGTCATGATACCAAACCAGTATCCTCCATCATAGGTTTGGAAAATCTTTTCATAATTGGACGGCTCCATCACATCATTAGTACTTACTTTGCCCACCTTCTTTAAATATGCATTACACTGCGGATTTAGCTGCACAAAATAAAGAGATATTATTTCATTTTCATAAAATTCTTATAAAATAATTAAACAAAATGTTATAAGTTAGACATACCTGAGCAAACTCTTCGAACATCTCTCTCAACCTTCTTGGCTTCTTCCTCCTCGCTTCTTCCCTGGATCTCCATCCGTACCACTTGTCTTTTCTACAGTTCTGGACCAAGTTGTCAGCAACATGCTGCATACAATACCTGTGCATAAAAATCTCAGGGGACCATCCGTATTCAGCTGTCAGTGCAGCTTTGATCCCCTTGTGCTGGTCCAATATAACACATACAAATTTACTACATCCGATCACTTCATTCCTCTAACCACTGCAAGAAAAAACCCCAATTCTCAGTATCCTCCTTCCGCACAATTGCAAATGCAATAGGCAACAATTGGTTCTCGGCATCGTAGCCGCAAGCTATCAAAAGCCTCCCCTCATATCGCCCGAACAAGAAGCAGGCATCTATGCTGATCACAGGTGTCAAGAATTGAAACGCTGCAATGCATGTGCCAAAAGCCCAGGCTACGGCTCTAAACTGGACAACACTTGGCATTATTTCTCCTATTTCCTTATGCCGTATCGGGCTAGTCAGAAATTGGTACGTCGAGCTGGGATTGTTGTTGCAAATTGCCATCAACAGTGGTCTCATCAAGCTGTATGAAGTCTCATAACTACCAAATTATCGGGCTATTGCAAGCTCACGGCCTCTCCACAGTCGGTTGTATTTAGGTTTTACATTGTTATACACAGCCAAAACAATGTTTGCCACAGTCTGGATGCTCATACACGAGTCGTTTTTAATGCTGTTCTCAATGACATCGGCAATGAGTGATGCCGTCAGACATTCGTGATCAGTCCTTGTGTGCTCAGTCCTATATGTGTGAGGCCTGTCTTGCTTAGTTATAACCCATGCATCTCCATATCCCGCTGATTTTCCCCGAAGTTCGTAACGACAATTCGGGTCCTTGCACACTGCATGAATCCGATCCCTATCACTTTTCTTCATTCTGAACTCCTGATTCTTTTTGATATGGTGCTTTCTGACCTTCTTCATTAGATCTTCTTTGCTTTTAAAATATTAGTTCGCAGTCAGCTCACCTTTGTACTCAATTCATTGCCCATAATAACCAATATCTGCTTCACTAAACTCAGATACATCATTGAGGTCTGGGAATGGGTGCGTATCAGTCTCGCCACTAAGCGGCATGTTCTGAACAGTACGACCTATTTGCCCTTCAACTGTTTCAACCGGCCCGTCTTCACCACAAAAATCCAGGTGATCCGAATCCCCCCACATTTCTCCCTCAAATTCATCCCCACTCCTCAGATCATCCTCCGGTATTTCATTAATATCTTCAAAGTCCGTAAAGCTTGCATCAGATACTAGTACCGGTCTGGGGTAAGGTGATACTGGAGGTAACGGTAAAGGCGCCACATTTACGGGTCTAGGTGGGAATGAAACTGAGTGCCTTGGTCTGCCTCGATGGGGTCTAGGTGGGGATGACACTAAGTGTCTTTGTTAGGGTGCTGGTGGAGTGACGTAATTGTAGGTTCCTGGGTCAGGTTCGATTAAAGGAACGAGGGGTCTGTATGTTTCTGGTTGTGTTGTATAATGTGGTGCCATTGATCCAGAGTCAGAACTTCTAACCCCTGGCTCTACCAGAATTCTTCTGGTATAGATTTCTATTACAAAAATCTCATGGGACCTCAAATAACCGAGCATGCCTCTCCACGTACTCTCACCTACAAGTTTCACAACAATCCATTTCCCGTTAGAGGGATGGCAATGTCGGGTTGCCAATTCTAAGTTCCACCTTTCTGGGTTATAACCGGTGTATGTGTAAACTATGGATTTCAACTTCAAAAGTGAGATATCATCTGGAATCATTAATGAATGAACTGTATCTTTGTTGTAATAAGCCCCGTGTGCATTACTAAACATCTTTCCACCATAGTGTAATGAAATAAGGGCCATGGTAAACAAACTACATTTTAGAAAACGGTAAACCATTGTCAGGTTACTACTTCAAATTTTAGGGTTTACGGTTTAGGGTTTAGGGATTAGGAATTAGGGTTTTGGGTTTTGGGTTTTGGGTTTTGTGTTTTGGATTTAGGGTTTAGGGTTTAGGGTTTTGGGTTTTGGTTTTGGGTTTTGGGTTTTGGGTTTTGGGTTTAGAGTTTAGAGTTTAGGGTTTAGGGTTTGCGGTTTGCGGTTTTGGGTTTTGGGTTTTGGGTTTTTTATTAATTAAATTAAATTTTTTAATTATTAATTTAAGTATTCTATGAAATAAAAAAATAATATAATATTACCTTAATGAGGATTTCACTAAGGAGCCTCGCGGTGTGTGCCCTTAGGAAGGGGTTGATCAGAGTCAAAATAATAATCATTTACGTAGAATTTTGGCTTAGGTTTTGCATATTTTCTCACACTTATGTTTAATTAATTAGAGAAAAATGCTACTGTCACCCTTCTTTATGTTTTATTGCAGAAAACAGGTTTTGAGACTATTTTACACCAAAAGGAGCTAGAATCGGGTCAATCGGATCAGCGACGCTTATCAATGAAGTCTCTGTTACGGACTGGGTCCTAATACGGATCGTATCACCTGATACGGACTGTAACCGAAGGCGCCCTTTGGAAAATAACTGCCGACAGCTGTATCCAGATCAATTCCTTAACCCCTACTTAATCTCCAGACATCCCTCCACTCCTATATAAGGCCCCTGGGCAGAATAATAACTTATCTTTGTAATTAGGGTTAGATTTGATTAAAGTAAGAAGAGAGGAGTGCTTGTAACCATGCCGTTCCGCGGCTAAGTTCATTTTCTTAGGACTAGGCAGTAAACCTTATTACTCTTGATGTTTTGATATATATATTTTCTGTTGATTATGATTTCTTGTTGTTGAATCGAAATGCTTTTGTGATTTACTATCTCTTCATCTAACTTCAATGATCTAGTTTAGTCCATTAGGGTAGTGACGGTGCTTTAATGGTAAGAGAAACTATTTGTATGAATTAGCCTCGTTGAGATCTCTTAGGTTTATGTGAAGAAAATCTTAGCGGAAAAACCATAAACCAGAACAACAAAACGCGAACCAAGTTCCATCACTTGCGTAAGGAAACTCGCAGTGATCTGTGTAGTAACTTGTGTATTTAAGAGATCAGTCATTTGTGTAAGAAAACTCGGAGTGTCCTATGTAGAATCTCGATGAAAGATCTGTCATTCTTGTGTAACATAAATCGCAGTGATCTATTTGGTGTCTTTCATAAAATAACAGAAAATAAGACGCAACATGAATATATTATCAAGGTGGATTGAGTAGCAATGGTGTGCTGAAATCCTATGAATTCTCATCTCTATCTTTATTTTCATTACTTTTAATTGCTTCCTAATTTACACTGATCACAACAACATCTCTCAATTTTCAAATTTCGTCTAGCCTTTCGAAAGATTGTGATTCAATCGCTCAAAACTCTGAACCCATATTCCCTGTGGATCGACCTCGAATATACTACTCGATAGAATTGTGCGCTTGCAGTCCGAACCGATAGAATTTCCGAGTTTATAAATATTAAAAGAAACATTGTTCCCTTTTGAGTGATAAGGGATTAAGGGCCTTTTTATAGATTATTTACGGTAAAAAAAAAATATAGTAAGCCGGCCACAAAATAGCCTGCTTAGGGGGGTGCGTAATTAAGCCGGCCATTTTGTGGTCAGCTTGAGCATTTTTTAGCATAAATATTAATTTCTATTAAACTTTGGATATTAATAAAAATGTCGGTAAATCGAGAATTCGCAAAGGAAAATAGAATGAGGCGGTAACTAAGCCTCTAACATTAAAAAGAGACAAAAGACAGTTTACTGCGGAAGGGAAAGCACAATTCTAATTACACCCAAATTTTCTAACAAATTAAAATATATAATAAATACACAAATTGCAAAACGTATTAATATAACCGTGTTATGTTATGTATCTGTATCTTTATTTTCAAACTTCAAATAATGTATTTGAACTTTCAAACATAATTTCTGCATGAAAATATACTTAAAAACTATAATTTATTTACTGTTTTCTTAAATATGTAGAAAATCACTGCTTTCGGATTGTCCAGAATTTTTAGATCAAGAAATTTTCTACTCATCTAGAAATATATACGAGTTTGTTTCAAAATATATTGTCATATAAAGATCATATTTAATTTAATAGTTCAGATTGACTGTTTAAACTTTGAAAATAAAAATAAATAATCATATTACGTATCAATTCGATCTATATGCATATTACCATAGCCTCACCCTATAATCGTCGGATACATGTTAATTATGAGACAATGCCATAAAGAAGCATATATAATAGTAACAATTTTTTGTTTCCAAAATTTGTACTTTTCATTAGGATTAAGAACTCGTATATATATGATATTTAACATATGACTGTATAGTAATATATGTATATAGGAGGGAGAGGCTATGTTACTCTGTAAAGCGCGAAACAGTTCAGGCTATCGATTAATATTTTCTGTACTTGGAGATCAAATTTTATATTTTTTAAGAATTTTTGTACTAGATTTTTAAATTACTAGAAAATTACCTTATTTAAAAGATTTTGAATCATTTGAAAGTAATGATTTCTACTTATTTAAAAATATCTAAAAATATAATTGGTCTCCAAGTACATTTTCAAATGGAGATCATGTTAAGCACTTTGGATCGACCGATTGGAATTTGAAAATGACAATACGAATCCATAACACATACTGATTCGCATTTATCAAAGTACCATAATCTCACTCTAGTATATAGGCGGGTTTTTTTTCACAAAGATATGTTTTTATCTAATAAAACTTTTAGGGCAGAAAATTAAGAGCATGATGTAAATTAAGCCATGGCTAATCTTAAATAAATGAGATTACTAGATACTATATTTCTCTAGTTGATTAGGTATTTTGCACAATGAAATTCTTATTCTATTCTATTGCCTTTTGTATGAACTCAATATGTTTCAATATGGAAACAGGTGGGGGATACCCACTTTTGTCAAAAAAAAAAAAAAATAATCATAGTTATTTTGTTACTTGACTTTTTAGTTTTTATTGTATAAAAAAAAGCACACATGAGTTGAAGATTAAAAATTTGGTCAAATTAGTAGGACGTCGGTAAAAGAAAATGAAAACTAGAATATAATTTTATCATATTTGATAGTTTAAAAAGAATAAAAGTATAATCTAATTTTCTTTTGATAGCAGCTATCGAGCGAGGTAAAAGTGAATATACCATAGATAGCACCAGTCCCCCTCGGGCCTCGCCCCTCCTCTATTTATTTGTGTGATAACGCAACTAGCTGGTAGCTAGTAGCTAGGCATGATGAGAAAGCTCAAGGCCTTTGATGCTTGCAAGCGGGCATGGATGATGGATGGCATCTATCGGATCTGCCGGTTCTAAAATTCTATCTTTTGACTTATCATAAGATACTTTGCGCCTACAAAGGCAATGCATGATTTGACAACCCCAAAATCGGAAAATCCTCAATCCTCAATCAATACCACAATCTAAAAATCCACTTAAAGCTATATTGAATATTTTGAATATGTCAAAATAAAAATAAAAAAAAAGTTTAGTGTTAACATCCACTTATCATTAGTACAGAACTCATCATCATCGACAGTTGTGAATGGACATCCATGACAGTGATGGCATCGCCAATGATTATATGTGGTAGAAGTGTCCTACAGGTCATAATATTTTGGGTCATAATTAATAGTTAATTATAAAATTAAATATGGATTAAACTATATTGGGCTTAATACAATATGGGCCGAAATTCTGCTGTTCTCTCTAATGATTTGAATAGATGCAGCCAATAGGTGCAACAAAGTGGTGCAAATGAATAAGTGCGAACTGACCTCTGCTTATATATATGAGTACATCAGATCAAATTCGCTACTGTTCAATTTAAATACAGATATCCACCAGATCGAAAGAGAGAAATAAAGAGAAGTTCGAAGGGGCTGTCTGTGTGGTGCTAGTGCATCAACTGACGGAAGTTTGTCAACTTGTTCGTGTGGATACTGATAGAGACATAACTGCTATCGCTGGTGCGTACATCTGACAGGAAGAAGGAACAGAGAAGGGTGACTGCTTCTACGACTAGACGAAGATATCCACTGCGCGTCTAGTGGTAAATTCTATATTAATCTTGGAATTAGTTTTATACATGGATTCTGGTTTTCGGGTAGTGAACAAATCATGAATTGAATCGAATTGTTGCACAAATAACCTACCCGAAACCCTACAATATGGACCATTACAGGGACAAGTATCCTCTCCGTTACTGTAAAAAAATTTCTTCACTTTACAGTTTGAGATTAACTTCCAACCGCTTTGGGTTTCGGGCTGACGGAGGGGGCAGTATTATTGGGCTTTGAGATTCTTGCCAAGTTAAAAAGAACGGTCCAGATCAAGTAATTGTAAAAGATTCCTTATTACGGTACCGGAGAAAATCTGAATTCCCATCACAGACGGTTGTGAACCGTCAGCGATTATGTAACAAACACCACTGACTTGTGAGTTGTCACTCGACGATTTTTTTTTTTTTGTACTTTAAAACTATTAAAAATAAATTTTCTATAATCATTTTGCAAATGCGATTAGCTATAAATATTAATTCAACAGTATGAGAGTTTCACAAATAAAGCAAGAAAACATCACATTATCACAAATCAAACAAAGTATGAATTATACTTGTACATATATTTTATTTTAGATAAGTGGGTTATAGTCCACCGATTTCTTATCTAATTAAAACAAGAAATACTTGTACATATAACTGATTATAATGATTTTGCTAACTAAAATTAGTGCATGAATAAAGAATTATATATTTAATTATATATTTCCATTCATTACACCATCAATAAACTCTAAAACCCCCCAAAAAAGAATAATGCATTGAAATCCTTATCATAGTCCGACTAATACACTTCTATAACAACTTCAACATCATATACTTATAAGTTATTTTATGTTTTCAAAGTCTAAACAGTTGATCCGAATCGTTCAACATGATCTCTCTATAAAAATAAGTTTGGTAATCAAATTTTATATTTTTTTCGGAACTTTTTTACTATTTTTTAAGGTAGGTGCAAAATCCATAAATTCAAAAAATTCTGAACCATAACAAACAATGATTTCAATATGGATATTTTGTTGAACGGTTCGAATCAACTGTTTGGATTTTGAAAATGCAAAAATAACTTATGAGCACATGGTGTTGAAGTTCTTATATAAGCGTACTAGTCGGGCTCATATATATATATATATATATATATATATATATAGAGAGTAGAACTAGGGTGCTCTCGAGTTCACCAAGCCCTTGGTGAACTCAAGTCCAAAACTCATCGGATCGGCTTCAAACGACGAATCCGACCGTTGAAACCCGTCTACCTGACGAGTGATGCGTCTACATGCAAAAATTTTAAATTTGGAAATTAATTTTGCATAGAGTCAAGTGGTCAAAAAACGTCAAAAAATGAATGCATTAAAATTAATTTATTTACCTTCTAATTTTGACCACTTGACTCTATGCAAAATTAATTTCAAAATTTAAAATTTTTGCATGTAGACGCATCACTCGTAAGGTGGACGGGTTTTAACGGTCGGATTCGTCGTTTGAAGCCGATCCGATGAGTTTTGGACTTGAGTTCACCAAGGACTTGGTGAACTCGAGAGCACCCTAGTTCTACTATATATATATATATATATAAATATATAAACACGCACACTGGCGGAGCTCTGTCTTTCCCGGAATAAGCAGTTGTCTACCCTTGAATTAAATTTTTTAATTATTACTCTATGTAAATATGAGCTTTGCCTACTCCTAGAATACAAATTGCCTTCTCCTGGAATACAAATTGCCTTCTCCTGGGTCTGAACGAGTTCAGATCTCCTAAAGTAACTCAATTTTTTAGTTTAGATTCGGACCGTCAGATTCGAATCAACCCATCAGATTAAAGGGGCCCATGCGCTCCACCACTGGCCTGATTGGTCCGAATTCTAAGCAAACAGTCAGAATCTAAATTCAGAAATTGGGTTATTTAGGGGATCCGAACCCGAGTCTGTACAATCCAGTTCAAATCTCAGACCGTATTAAATTAATTTGTTGTGGCGGCTCAAATATCCAATAACTAATTTCAATTCTCCTCTGCTACCCTGACGTTTGCCTTCGCTCCAGAAAAAATCACCCTATGCGACTCTGACCGAGAAAAAACAAAAATGTGAACAGAGAGTTAGGGAGAGGAGATTCTGATCGCTGATTTTTAAAATTGCGATATGCAATTTATTTTGTTGATTGATACCAATTGTTTTAGTAATTTTGATACCAATTAGTAAGTTAGAAATTACAACTGATTCGATATGCGGATAAACAATTCGATAGACAGCTCGAGCGGAGGCAAAAAGAGAGTTATAGAGACAATTTTAACTCGAACATGATTTTTGTCTACTCCTGATTCAAATCGTGACTATATCACACACAATACCGAAATTTTTATTTATACCATAACTTCAAAAAAAAAAACCAAAACACCACCATTTTTGGAAATTTCAAAATTCACCACGGCCGCACTTTGACGGTGCGGACCCATTTCAGGGAGGCCGCACAATGCCAGTGTGGATCCTGAAATGGGTCTGCACAACACCAGTGTGGACCCAGGGCCGCACAAAGCCGGTGCCGACCCAGGACCGTACAATGCCGGTGCGGACTCAGGCCGCACAATGCCGGTGCGGACCCTGTTCTCTTATAGGCTCAATTCTAGAAAAATTTCATTTCACACTCTCACACATTCTCTCTCCTGGATTAGGTCTCTGATTTGTAATTTTTTTTCTCTTCTCTTCATTTTTTTATTTTTAGTAGGTTAATAATTAATTTAGTTAATTTTTAATTTTAGATTTCTTCTGTATTGAATTGAAAATGGCTCCTTATGGTATTCATTTATACTGGTGGGGATGTTTTAACAGATCTTAATGGGGTTTATTATAGTATCGGATCTGTTACTGTGATTTTGGTATTGCGGGGTACTGATTATGTGGGACTTAAATCGATATATGTCAGAATTTGGAGTTGGATCGGGGCAGTATGACCTTAAAATTGAGGCCAAAATTAGCATGCCGACTAGTTCGTCCCCTGTCCAAATTGGCCAAAATCGGGCCTCATCCTAGATTACCAGCCTTCATCTAGTCGGATCGCTCATTGGGGTCAATCTTGTGATTTGGATGAAATTGTGGATCCGGAATTATTAGAGGCAGAGGAAAATTGGAGTGATGTTGATCCTGAGGGTATGAGCAATCATAGTAACGAGAAAGATACTGGGCCTATGCTTGGACGAGAGCGGACTTTTAGGATCAATCGCGGGTTTCAGATAATGGATCGCGGGTTTCAGCACCTGATTTCGGCTTTCAATGACACATCAGGATTTATGGAAGTAAATTCGGGTTTGTTTGAAAGGAGGTAGAGTATGAGAATGAATTGTCTTAGGGACAAACATATGACTCAAAAGAGCAAATGAAGAGCTCAATTGCCAGGTTTCACATACTTTGCAACAAAGAGATAAGAAATACGCACAGTGACACCACAAGAATTAGGTTCAAATGCAAGGACAGTTACTGTGGCTGGTACATACTCGCAAAGGCCACCTGTTACGGTACACAATGGCGTGTCTCCAAGTGCCCAACAAAACATTCATGTCACGCGGATGCGACAAGAACATATCACGCACAGTTGTCTGCTAGTATGGTTGCCGATTGTATATCGGCTCACATGAGGAACGAAGTTGATTTGAGTATTCAAGCTGTCAGGATCGTTGTTGCTGAAATATACAATGGTCAGATACCGGCAACAAACTGCGGCTTGGCCGTGAGTTGGCAATTGCCCGTCTTTGGTAGTTGAGAGGGGTCATATGCTCTTGTAGTTTCATTGTTGGAGGCAATCAAGAGAAGCAACCCAGGTACTATATTGTTCCTTTCTTTTTTACGTCATTGTAATAAAATCAACAATTAAACTTATTTTTTTAATTTATTGACAAAAACATTGTTTGAGGTGACCTCATTTCCCACCGGTAAACCTGGACCATACAAGTATTTCTATAGAGCGGCTTGGGCATTTAGACCGTGGATAGCTGCTTTTCAACATATCAGACCAGTCATCACCGTTGGTGCTTGTTTCCTGTCAGACCGGTACAAAGGTAACTAATTTGATTGTTTTAACTTTATTTAATTTAGTTGATTTCAGCTCTTATGAAATTAATTTGATTGTTTTAACATAGACAAATTATTAATTGCAACCGGGTATGATGCCGAAAACCAGCTCCTCCTATTGGCTTTTTCACTGGTAGAATCAGAGAGTTTCAAAGATTGTGCGTCGTTCATGCAATGATTGCGCCGTAATATAATTCGCTCCAGATTCATGTGTGTCATCACTGATAGGGGAAAGGGTATCAAGGAGGTGTTCCGACAAGATGATCTGGGATGGAACGATGAGGATGAGGATCAATGTGTTCACCGTCTTTGTGCTACTCACATAGCCGAGAACATGAAGAAGAACGGTTGCAGTGATGCGGTAATTAAATTTTTTAGGATATGTGTGGCTAAGAGGAAGATGAGGAGATACGAGCAAAGAATGCAAGCAATAGGGAATGTATGTGACCGTGCCCTCAATTAGTTGGACGGTGTGGGTAAATATTTGGATCAAGATGAGAACGAGTGCCCGAAACTATGAAAGATATTCCAAGCACTGGACGGTGGTTATCGTTGGGGAATTATGACTACAAACAGTTCTGAGTCGTTAAATAATGTTTATTGGTCATCTCGTAAGTTATCGATGGCAGCAATAATTGAAGACACATTTTATAAATGTCTCACATGGTTTGCGCAAAGGAGGGCCAAAGCGGAATTTGAAGCCAGTTAAGGTCAACAGTTCTCGTGTCGTGTGCATCAGGTATTTTTATTTGTAGTTTTTTTTCATAATTTCTTATTAACTTCGTTAAAAAAATTTGACTTCGTCATTATTTTTTAATTTTTCTTAGCTGATTAACAAATAGTTCGAGAGGTCCGATACTATGAAGATGCTTGGGGGGTTTGGCAACTACAATGAGTTCGAGGCAACCTCCACACAAGAGAGAGTTCACACTTTCATACCTAACGATTCTGGCCGGTTTACTAAGGCCAATTTCAAATACACGGTGATAATCAAGGATGATCACATGGTGGACTGCACATGCCAGAAGTCTCAATTGAACTGAATACCGTGTTCTCATGTTCTGTCTGTATGTCGTCTCCGAGGCATAGACCCTAGCATCTTTGTAAGTCACTACTACCATATCCAGACACTGAACAACACATGGAGGGCTGAATGACATGTGTATGAAAATCAGTCGGAATGGCCTGAAAACGAGGGCCCTGTCCTTATTCCAAAGGATAAAAATGTTTCTTTGGGTAGAAGACCACACAACCGAATTATGATGTGGATGGACGTAATAAATAATAGAAGAAGAGGACACCAAGCCGCCCGAGATACACAGGAAAGACAGAACATAGCTGCTCGAGGTGCACGAGGTAGTTTATTTTTTTTACTAATCAATTTCAACTTCTAATAATATTGAAACAATCAGATTTAACAGTCACTATTTCATATATTTGCAGGTTGAGAGTCTATCAATGGATGGGATATTTATCTATTTTTAATTGTATTCGTAAAAACATTGTTTATTTTTAGTTTATTAGACGTATTTGTAATGTATGATAACATTAGCATTGTTCTATTGTATGCTTATTTATATGGCTCATTTATATTTATTAGTAATTTTTCTTTATATTTGATTAAACAAACGAACAATTTTTTTTCAGATTAAACGACATTTGAAACACAAACAATTAAACAACTTCCAAAACAAAATCCTAATCAAACTATACATTTCTGATAAAAAAAATAAATAACAGGGTCACACCGGTATTGTGCGAACCCATTTCAGGGTCTGCACAGTATTGTGCTGGCCTCCCTGAAATGGGTCCGCACCGGCAAAGTGCGGCCGTGGTGAATTTTGAAATTTCCAAAAATGGTGATTTTTTGGTTTATTTTTTTTATGTTATGGTATAAATAAAAATTTCAACACACAATAGCTTTTGTTGTGGAAGCAAGATATTTGTACGGACCGTGAGCCGTTCTTTTAATAAATTTTTTATGTTATACTTGATGTGAACATCAGAAGCCGACATTTGTATTAACATCCAAAGTTGAATAGAAATTAATATTTATGCTCATAATTCTGAATTTTCGTCAAAAATGTCCAAGCTGGCCACAAAATGGCCGGCTTACACCCCTCCTAAGCCTACCATTTTGTGGCCGGCTTACTAAATTTTTTTTTTACCGTAAAAATTTCTAGAAAAATGACTCTTTTCTTCTCTCTCCTCCACACAATTCACTCAACTCACAAAAGAGAAAGGGAGGAAGGAACAGAGAGAAATATAAGGCGATTTTTGAGGCAAAAAGGCCGATATTTGAAGGGGTCAAAAGAATGAACAATAACAACCGATGTAGGTCGTCCAATCGTGGCCTAGCGAGAGGAGGATCAAGTAATGATCGAGGTAAAAATAAGGAAAAAAAGATAACTGTCAAGTATGCCGTGATCTCCGAAACTGTCATGTATGTACGATGAAGGAATTTTTGAGACGGCCTATTCAATATGAAATTTCAGACGATGACTTTATGAAAAACCCTTACGGTTTTGGTTTGAAAAAGAAGAAGGTTGATCGAGAGCCTCCAGCATCGGACGATGAGTTTGTTCCGTGTACTTATATTGGTAAGGCCACCACTTCGTCTGCTGTGACTGATCCAGATGCGGCAAAATCCGATGATGACTTTATTCCATATACTTTCAAGGCTCGTTGTAAGTAGTACTACTTATTAAGAATTTATGTTGTATATTTTATTCCATGCAGTAGTATTAGTAGGGTTTAAAATTTGGATGCATTTGAGCTTGGTTCTAAGAATTATTATTTTATTGTAGTTGGATTAATTAGGTTGTAATTTCTTTGAGTATTAATTAATTTCATTACTTTTTATTTAGTAGTTCCATGTTGTGTCCTCTGAAGACGTGAGAAAGAATTCACAATCACAAATAAATTACAAATAAAGTCCACACAATTCAGAGTCTCGAACAAAACAATAAAGTACACACAAATTTCAAATAGAGTCCACACAATTTTCACAACATGCATATAAATCACCTATTACTACCACGTCTAAAACTAAAT
The DNA here is from genome assembly GCA_025461045.1 of Carex parvula. Classification (NCBI taxonomy): domain Eukaryota; kingdom Viridiplantae; phylum Streptophyta; class Magnoliopsida; order Poales; family Cyperaceae; genus Carex; species Carex parvula. The sequence continues at coordinate 143,540 of JAJGRW010000352.1, read as the reverse complement.
TCGCAAAATAAACCACTTCCAAAAGATGACCTACCAGATGGCCTACCAGATGGCTCTGGTTGCCTACCAGATGGCCCGGCTTGGGTTCCAGATGTCGCTGCTTGGCTTGCAGATGTTGTACGTCTAGTAGTTGACCATCTCGGTTGGATCCCAGATGGCTCCCCTTACACTCCAACCGCCTCTCCTCCTATGACAACTGCCTCTCCAATTGCTTCGGCATACATAGCAGTTGCATCTAAACGGCTTGTAGCTGTGCTACGCCATGACCCTCCGGACCCACTTCCTTCTGCCACTACTCGCTCATTTTCTACCGCATTTGCTGCGTTTCTTGCCTCTGCATTTGCATGTGTTACTTAGTAAGTTGGTATAAATTGAAAATAAATATAATTTTGGATGAATGTTACATACCTCTTCGTTGCCTATCGGAAGTGGAACGGCGAGGCTGATACCCCCTTCGTCTACCTTACATTTCATCCATTGTCATTACATAACAGATGTGTTTTCGCCTCCCAATCCTAATCCAACCCCTACTCGGAAGGATTATGTCTCTAGTATTAGCAGGCCAGTCTGCCATATTGCCAATTGGATTGAACACATGATTCTAAGTACTTTCAAGATAGTTCACAGTATACTAGCTTGCAACAAAGTCGTCCTCGGACCAGTTTCAGTCACGACAAACAACTAAGACATGAGCGCACGGAATAAAAGTTAATTGGATACCTCTGCAAGTACATTTCATTTGTCTGTCGGGACCGCGTGTCACAAAATACATGAACTTCCTGTGAGTGACTTCCATGTTGCCCATGTCGCTACGGGTGCAAGGAACGTACTCATTTGGAGATGAAACTTTGTACTGACCTTGGCCGTGCGTGTAACGCACTAAATGCATTTTTGCAACTTTCACCCAACGTTCTCTGATCTTTTTGCAGCTTTCACCCAACATTTTTGCAGTTTTCCCACTGGGGGGAGGGCTATGTCAGGTTGCCAATTCTAGATTCCACCTTTCTGGGTTGTATTCGGTGTGTGTGTAAACCATGAATTTCAGGTCCTAAAGTGAGATATCTTCTGGAACCAGAAATGAATGAACTACATCTTTATTGTAATAAGCCCCGTGTGCATTACTAAGCATCTTCCCACCATAGTGTAATGAAATAATGGTCATGGTAAACAAACTACATTTTAGAAAATGGTAAACAATTATCAGGTTAATAAATGGTAAACAATTGTCAGGTTACTAAATAGTAAACAATTGACATGTTATTACTTCAAATTTTAGGATTTAGGGTTTTGGGTTTTTTATTAATTAAATTTAATTTTTGTAATAATTAATTTAATTATTCTATAAAATTAAAAAGAATAATAAAAAATAATAAAATATTACCTTAACAATTTCGATGAGGAGGCTACTCGGTATGTGTACCCTTAGGAAGGTTTAGGGCCTTCTTTAAGGATTTTTTACGGTAAAACAAAAAAAAAATTAGTAAGCCGGTCACAAAATGACCGGCTTAGAAGGGGCGTAAGCCGGTCATTTTGTGGCCGGCTTGAACATTTTTGATGAAAATTCAGGATTCTGAGTGTAAATATTAATTTCTACTAAACTTTGGATATGAATAAAAATGTCGGCACCGGAAGCATCGAGTCATCCAGAGCTTTTCCAAGGTTCCTTTATATTTCACGTGACTGCGTGACCTGCGTCGAATTGTATTATTTTCTTTCTGAAAAAAGTTCATATTCGGTCATGGAAAGGTCACAGTAAGCTCCAGGAAAGCAATCTCTGCTGGGTAGCGCGCACACGCTACCAATATTCCAACATAGGGATATGACGATGATGTAAAAATTTGATGGAAACATTTGGATTGCAGAATATATATCTCATCATATTATCCATGGACCATGGATAAGAACTGAATATCATGCATGATGCATCACTATGTATTATTATATTTAGTTAAAAGCATTGCAGTTATCAACTTTTGTTCTTTGTTACAAATTGATCATTTAAGTCACTAGGTTACTTTTTCTATTCCAAATGTTAACGAAAAATGTGGATTCATCTCCAAGTCACTTTATTTTTTGTTAGTATCGATCTTGGACAGAAAAAGTAACAAAGTAACTTAAGTGAAACAAATGAAAAGTCCGAAACTACATAGAAACAAATTAAATTTGAGTCATTAATTTGTGACAAGGACAAAATTTAGTGACCGCGGGCAAAATTTATGCAAATATAAATTAAAAAATTAGCATCTTAAATTTGAAATGCTAACCTTAATACATTAACGAGAGTTCACAACAATAACAATATCATAATATATATATAAGACTAGATAGTCAAATAAATTATGAATATATTATTTAAATGATATGACAAAAATAACGATAACACAACAGTAAAATAACAATAATGTAATTAATACAACAATTAATAGTAACACCAACAGTGATAGTGATGAGGATAATTATAGAAATTTATTCTTTGGCAAGTGCTTAAAATTAAATAATATAATTTTCACAAATTATACAGAATTTCTTAACCTTACAGAAAACAGTTCAAATCAGTGTTGTAAAATGCGGTTCATGCGGCCGCATATGCATATGCAGCCAACAACCGCATAGAAAACGACTATGCGGACCGCATATACTACAGTCCAACTAAAAAATATTTAATTAGAAAAGAAATCCTAATTAAATCGGATCCAAATACATTTATTAATAAAAATGCGAATCGGATCCGTTAATAAACAAAATCCGAATCCAATATCTCATCCGGACTTGTGCCCAGTTGATTGAATTACCTTGCTGTTCCAGCTTCTTATATAGGCTCCAGTCCGCTTCTTTTTTTTTGTTTTGGAGGGGTGGGACTAAAGGAAAATTCTATAAACCGGAAGCTCCTGCTGCCTTCACGCGCTGCTTCTTTTTGGTTTGCTGCCACGTGGGTTGCTTTTACAATATTCCATATTGGACCATGCTGTTATATATATTGGGCCACGTGGTTTGCTTCACTTACCGAAGTAATAGAGAATTAGAGATGAGCCCAAAGTACTATTTTTTGATATCTCTATTTATTAATAGAGATGAGCCCAATAGTATTTTGGATTATAGTTTGTTTTAATTATATGTGCATCTATGTTTATATATAAAAAAATAGTATTGTTGGATTATGGGTTTTTCATTTTAAATTTATTTGTTCAATTTGCAGTAGTATTTTGGTCATTTTACTTGTCTAATCCGCATATATAAGTCCGCATTAAAATCCGCATATGCAGCCACATACCGCATGAAAACCGCATTTAATAATATTGGTTCAAATACGTACATCAGGATTTTTTTTGATAGAACTAGGTAATTGACTTACAGAGATCGATCGCGGTACCAAGTACCAACCCTTAATTTGGACTTCAATAGATAAAACCTAGCCAATACCTACTAGAAATAACCGAATTCGCATCCTCTGAGATATCTCAAACTTTGAGTGTTTATGGAAAATCTCAACCGTTCATATACGTTTTGCACGAATCTCAAAGCACAAATAATATTGACCCGCTCTATCCTCGAATAGGCACCGTACAAGTTGGTCACGCAGAAGTTGAGATATCTCAGAGGATACGCACTCCTAACAAACTACAATTTTAAATGTCACAGGTAACTGCGACAAGTCCAAGAATTTTGATTGCACACGGCTAAAAATTGAATTTATACAAAGTTTTGCAACCGTAACTATTATTGTATGAAGATATCGATAAATTATACACATCTGTAGAGTTTTGTACGTTTTTTGAACTAATTGCCGACTTTTTTCGCAAAACATTCATACACGGTTTTTTTATATTAAAACCATGTATGAAACACTAATGATACATGATACATGATTTTTTTAAATAAACATGATTTATAAATTAATATTTTTTTAAATATGATTATCCTAGATCTAAATTCATACAAAAACACTATTCTTACTAATATACCAAAAACACTACATTTAAAAAAACTATGAATTTAAACACAACACATACCAAAAACACCATTTACCAATATAAACAACATCTACAATTACATTACACAAATTGTTACATAAACAATGTTCTAACTAAAAAAATAAAATATAACAAAAATCTCTAGACCTTAGACTTTATATATTTATATGAACAATGCTGAAGAAAAAGTATGGTAAATGAGTACAAAATCGAAAATTAGAAAAGTAAAAAACTTAATCGGAAACTCAACTCAAGTTTTTAGGTTATTCCCTCTGTATTTTTGCCATGAAAAACACTCTGCCTTTAGAGGGAATGATTGTAAATCTCCCTGCGAGCTTTTTGAATTGGTGTTGTACGCTGAAATCGAACACTCGAGTGAAAAGTTACGCACATATGAAGTTTCTTTGTCTCCGATCGCCTTTTCGGTGAAGATATCGACTCCCTTGCCTTACCCCTCGCCAAACCTTGCATGTTTAGAAGAAGTGTCTTAGAGAAATACATGTATAGAAAAGAGGTGCTTTAGAAATTATATAAATGCCTAAGAAAAGGTAGATATATATATGTTTTATAACATGAAGGCGCAAATCGATGACATGAAATTTTTTTGTGTTTTTTTTATCGCACATGGATCATACAATAAAATTGTGTATATATACGTATGATTACAAATATGATTTTTTTTTTGAAAATTCATGTGAAACATTCATACATAGTTGATAGAAAGAAAACCGTGTATAATTACAAGTAGGATTTTTTCCGAAAAATTCAAACAAATCATTCAAACATGGTTGATATAAAGAAACTTGATAGGTCTAAATTATATACACATTCGATCTAGTTTTTATCACATAATAGCACCAAATATCTTGTATTTTAGTAGAGAACAGAATGAAATATATCCAAGAATCAAGTTACTGCCAAAGTCTATTTAAGTTATAGGAAATGGAGCAAATTGTAGATCTTCTCGCAAGCTTTCCGAAAAGTGGTAGAACACTGAAAACGGAGTTACGGATCATGAGTTATGCCCGTTTGAATTTCAGAGCAAAACAGAGAAACCGAGCCCAGTGCGGACGCACTGACCGAGAGTGCGGACGCACTCAGCCATCAGACACAGAAAACAGAAAAGTCCGAGCGCAGTGCGGACGCACTCGGGCCCACTCGATCCGCACTCAGCGACACACAGTTTGTATTTTGGCCATATCTTGGTCATACGAATTCCGATTTGGGTGATTCAAAGCTTGACGGAACCGGGACAAAGATATCTACAACTTTCATGAAGGAAACAAATCCAAATTCGAAATATATAATTCTGTACATCCGCATCAATGGCCGCATCAGCCTGAAAAACTGTTAAATATGAAAAGTTAGTGGGCTTAGTGGGTGCCAAAATTAGAATAACTTGGTCTCCAAGTTCAGAATCACAGAATTAGAAATATAGAAGTTAGTAGACTTAGTAGGCGTCGAAAATAAAACGACTTGATCTCCAAGTTCAGAAAATGTTATATAAGGCTAAGGAGACCACATGAGAAAGAATCCACTATTACATATCCATTTTCCACAAATTGAGAGAGAGAGATCCTGCAGAAATTCTCGAAGTTCCAAAGCTTTTCAAGGAAGGAGAAGAAGAAGATTCAAGCAAGGAGTCGGCAAGATAGAGGTTTTTGATCTAAGAAAGGGTGTAATCATTTCTTTATTTCATTTCTTATTGTTTTTGCCAATCTTTGTTATGGATCTCTCCAAGAGAGAGTAGTTCTCTTTCTAGGGGTTTAGGTCAATGCATGAACTTGTTTAATTCTAGCTTATTCGGATATTTGTTTTTATTATGATTGTTTTTATCGGATTTGATTGTTAATTTCTGTGATTTATTCTTTATGAATTTCATTAGTACTTGAATTTTAGTTCACCTGGTTAGGGTTTATTGAATTGAAGTAGCTTGAAATCGCGTTGATCGTGTCTTTCCGCTTTAAGTTTATTAAATTCTAGCATTGGTCAAGGTAAGGAGAGTACTAATTGAAATCATAAAGACATACCTTAGGGTTTGGATTAGAAGCGACCGTACTTTGATATCCAATCCGGAACTATAGAAATTAAGGTTAGGGTTTGGTGAAGGACTTAACGGTGAAGGCAAATCCTAATTAGGACACCTTAGAACAAATATCGATATATGATTTGAAGCATGTGATTAAATATCCCTCTAGGTTAGTGACAGCCCTAGAATTCGAGGAACATTAATTCATCCACCCGAAGTATTTGTGTTAATATTTGTTCCAAAGGCTAACATAGTTTAGAAACCTCATCAAATCAAACATGAATTCAAACAAACCGAATAAATAGAATTAGCAAGGAATTGTAGACCGAATGCCCATAGAGCTCCTTAAACTTGAAAACAACCAAATCTTTCTTTCCTTTATTTTTATTTACATTTATTGTTTGAAACTCCTCTCTTCCGGGTATTGAACCCCAAACTTAGAATTTTTTAGAACAAAACACCCCTACTTTACTTTTATTGTTTAGTTTTAGAAGTAGTTTTCTTTATTAAAAATTGGTATTTCCCTATCTCCCTGCGGATCGACACCCAAATACTACGATCAATAGGTTGTGCGCTTGCAACTAACCTATTTATTGAGTACGAAGGTTTATAAATATTAAAGGCAAAAGAGTACGAAATTCCTATATCTAAAATACTCAACAAGCTTTTTGGCGCCGTTGCCGGGGAGAATAGGATAGATACTAGTTTTTATTTTAGGAAAGTACTTTTAATTCTGAGTTTCCTTATTTACTTTATTTCCTTTTCAGAAAATTTAAAAATCCAAAAATAGTTTATTTCCTTTTTTACAATTTCTGAAATTTACTTTCCTTATTTTAGAAAAATCTAAAAATATTTACTTTCCTTATTTAATTTTCTGCACTTTACTATTCTCTATTTATATTCTCTCTCTTTCACATCTCATCTCTTTTCTTCTAGAGTTTGAGCGCTGGCACCGGTCACAAGAAGTCAAACCGCGAAGATCAAAGCCGGCGAATCCTCTTTTTCTCAACCAATGGCAAGTCTAGATCCCGAACTAGGCATGCCAAGCAACTTTGGAGAGGATGAATTTCCGGAAGGTCTTATCAATCAAGGCTTTCACGATCTCAATAACAATCCGCCACCTCCTCCTCCACACAACAACCAACCGCCACCACATCCACACAACAACAACAATAATGGAAATGGCCGTAACCATCAACGAGGCCACCGCTTCGGCTTCATTCCTCAAGGCCAAGATCCACGTGACATTAAGCCATCTCTCATCCACTTAATTGGCCAAAGTCAGTTCGGGGGAGCCCTAAACGAAGATCCACATGCCCACTTGGCGGTTTTCGAAGAATCCTGCGGCACTTTTGCTCGAGAAGGAGAAGAGCTAGACAACCTCAAGCTCAAATGCTTCCACTTATCCCTCCGAGATAATGTAAGGACGTCTAAGGACCGTGAATCGGGACCACATAAGAAGATGGGACGACATGGAGAAATTATTCTTAGGAAAATACTTCCCTCCATCCAAAACCCAGCACTTCCGAACGAAGATCACGACATTCAAACAAGCCGAGGGAGAGTCTTTGACCGAGGCGTGGGATAAATGGGCCGAGCTCCAACGCTTGTGCCCTAACCATGGCCTTGACATGTGGTTGCTTTTTCAATTCTTCTTTGCAGGTTGCACAATAGCCACTAAGACTCACTTAAATTCAGCCGCAGGAGGAAACATGTCGAAGATGGATCCCGAACAGGCCATGCTAATGATTGAAGATATGGCGATCAACCAAAGAGAATGGACGGCCGAAAGAGGTGGGCGAGCCCAAACCACACCGGGGATCTTGAAAACCGATGAAGTTACCGCCTTGAGAGCCCAAATGGAAGCCTTGCAACATCAAGTGGCACAAATGCAAAACGTCAAATCCGTGACGAACAAGGCTTCATGCGGCATTTGTGGAGAGTCGACTCATATCACCGCCGATTGCAAAGTCCTTTTAGAAGGAGAGGAAGTCGAGCAAGTCAATGCAATGTTCTACAATCAAGGTGATAAGAGGAACGATCCGATCTACAATAAGGTTAGGTCAAATGATAATTTCAATTCGAATACATACAACCCTAACACAAGGTGGAACCATCCAAATTTCAAGTGGAGGACTGAAAATGACAACTCCAATCAATACCAAGGTAACTTCAATCAATACCAAAACTGGTCAAACCAAAACTCATACCAAGGACCTTCTCAAAACAACAAACTAAAAAAAATGATAGAGGGCCTTGTGATATCTCAAAACGAGTTCATGAACCAACAAAGAAACACTAATACCTATATTTCGAATTCCTTGAGGAATATGAACAATAGATTTGAGTTTTTAGAAACTAAAACAAAGATGCTAGAGACACAAATAGTACAACAAGCATCTTCATCCTCTCGTCAACAAAGCACACTTCCGGACAAACCCAACATCAATCCAAAAGAGTATGCGAATGCCGTGACCTTGAGGAGTGGCAAGGAATACGAAGGACCTACGATCCCCGACAAAGAAGAGCAACAACAGCCTCAAAAGAAGACACAAGAAGCTTCAGCTCCTCTAAATGAGGCCGCAGCCCCCATGAGTGCGGACGCACCGGCATCGGAAAAACATCACAAAACGGGTAATTCTAACTCAACAAAGGTACAAAAATCTGAAACTCCAAAGTATGTTCCTCCTCTTAGGTTCCTACCTTTTCCTCAACGGTTGGTAAAAAACAAACTAGACCAACAATATGTCAAATTCATTGAACAATTGAAAAAACTGAACATTACCATACCTTTCACCGAGGCAATTGCACAAATGCCAACCTATGTCAAGTTTCTCAAAGAAATGTTGTCAAACAAAAAAAAACTTGAAGAGGTCGGAACCATCTCCCTAAATGCGCAATGTAGTGCACTTTTCTTGACCAAACTACCTCCCAAACTTAAGGACCCCGGTAGTTTTACTATTCTATGCAAAATTGGGGAGATTGAATTTAATAGTTGTTTGTGTGATTTAGGTGCTAGCGTATGTTTAATGCAAAAAGAGGTTTATGAAAGGCTAGGTCTAGGAGAATTGCAACCAACAAAAATGTCGCTCCAATTAGCGGATAGATCCGTTAGATACCCGGTAGAAATTATGGAGGATGCAATTGTCAAAATTGGTAAGTTTTTCATACCGGTAGATTTTGTTGTGGTGGAGATGGAAGAGGATACACAAACTCCCCTTCTATTGGGACGTGATTTTCTAACCACAGCAGGTGCAATCATAGATGTGCGTGATGGAAAGATTTCTTTCTGAGTAGGTGATGAAAAAGTTGAATTTAATGTTTTTAAATCTCTCTAATTTCCATCTAATGATAATTCGATATGCAGGGTAGATGTTTTAGACTCTATAATTGATGATCATTTAGATAGGATGATGGAAGGAGAACAACCGAATGAAATTCTGGAAGAAATCGATAAAGAAACAACTCAAAATGACGAAAACAACCAATCGTGCGGCCTAGGCAGTCCACACGAAACTTTGCAGAGCCCAATTTTTGCCGTTTCAACATGCACAACGCCACCGAAGGTCGAACTCAAACCATTGCCAACAACCCTCAAGTACGAATCTCTTGGCTCATATGAGACACATCCCGTCATAATCAATGCCGCCTTGAACCAAGAAGAAAAGACAAGGCATTGGCACGACAAACGCATCGGAAGAAGTTTTCAAGAAGGACCATATCAAGTATCACGAGTTTTCGACCATGGTACCTTCAAAATTTGGAGCGAAAAAATGAATTCCTTCAAGGTCAATGGACAGCAGCTTAAACATTTCATTCAAGATGAACCGATCATCGAAAAGGAGGCAATTGCCCTCGATGATCCTCCACCTTTAAACTGAGCCTCAACAAGTCGAGCTCCCGACGTTAAACCGAGCAACATCTTGTGAGTTTCTATTTTTCTTTTTTTAATTTTCTCTTCTAGTATGAATTGACACATTGAGGACAATGTTTTGTTTAAGCTGGGGGGATGGTTAAATGAAAAACTGAAATTCACAATTGTATCTTGCATTTAGTTTAGGCATGTTTAAATTTTTTGTTTAAAACTAGGGTTTTACCTAACCTTGAATAGGGTCCAGTCCAACTTATTATGATGTTTACCTAGTTTTGTGTCATGTATTTTGTTGATAAATTTGAGTGATTGGCAAAATTAGAAGTATCTTTCAATAAGTTTGAATAATTTTTGGTAAACCCTTGGAATAATTTGAAATGACCACATAATTTGGCGAAAAACTTTGTGGAAATAAAGGTGTATGAAATTGGAGCATTAGGAATTTAAATTTATTAGAGAAGCCATTTAGATTTGGAAATTTTAAATTTGAAAAATATTGGGATATCCTCAAGTATGAAAGAATACTTAGGGATGTGTGTATTCATGATATGTGCATAAATGTTGAGAAATTAGGTAAAATTGAAAATTTTGGAAAATAAAAGGTGACTCCAATGACCTATGTTACGGCTTCATGACGTACTTATGGTTATGAGTCCTTAGCACTCCTGCTCCACTATTATCCCGATAAAATTGACATTCGTGTTAATGGAAGGGTAGATTATGAGCATGCAAAGCACCCTTGAATTAGAACGGTTGGATACAACTAACTACTTGTAACTAACCGGTGCTTAAATGAGGATGGGAAAAATAGTGCTAAATCATGAAAGAAAAATAAAGGCAACAACAAAAATGTGAATATGCATGTATCAACACACGAGGTCCGCAATTTTCTAACCCAAGTTTGATTCAAGCTTGGGGGTATTTTGAAAATTATACATTTAAAATGGCATATCTTTCAATAAATTTGGATAAACGAAGTTCACAAATTCAAAAGCCTTTAAGGAAATAAAAGTTAGAGTAATCAAATTATGGGTTGATTCATAATTATTCGAGAGTTAAACTTGAAATTTGGAAAATTTGCATGGAGATTTTTAAATTTTGACAAGATCATACAAATTTTTCATTTGAGCAACATACTTGATATAAGGTGTATCAAAGAGATCGAATTGTAGTCCAAGTTTAGATGTTGCTTGGGGACAAGCAAGGTTCAAGCTTGGGGGTATTTGATAGGTCTAAATTATATACACATTCGATCTAGTTTTTATCACATAATAGCACCAAATATCTTGTATTTTAGTAGAGAACAGAATGAAATATATCCAAGAATCAAGTTACTGCCAAAGTCTATTTAAGTTACAGGAAATGGAGCAAATTGTAGATCTTCTCGCAAGCTTTCCGAAAAGTGGTAGAACACTGAAAACGGAGTTACGGATCATGAGTTATGCCCGTTTGAATTTCAGAGCAAAACAGAGAAACCAAGCCCAGTGCGGACGCACTGACCGAGAGTGCGGACGCACTCAGCCATCAGACACAGAAAACAGAAAAGTCCGAGCGCAGTGCGGACGCACTCGGGCCCACTCGATCCGCACTCAGCGACACACAGTTTGTATTTTGGCCATATCTTGGTCATACGAACTCCGATTTGGGTGATTCAAAGCTTGACGGAACCAGGACAAAGAGATCTACAACTGTCATGAAGGAAACAAATCTAAATTCGAAATATATAATTCTGTACATCCGCATCAATGGCCGCATCAGCCTGAAAAACTGCTAAATATGAAAAGTTAGTGGGCTTAGTGGGTGCCAAAATTAGAATAACTTGGTCTCCAAGTTCAGAATCACAGAATTAGAAATATAGAAGTTAGTAGACTTAGTGGGCGCCGAAAATAAAACGACTTGATCTCCAAGTTCAGAAAATGTTATATAAGGCTAAGGAGACCACATGAGAAAGAATCCACTATTACATATCCATTTTCCACAAATTGAGAGAGAGATCCTGCAGAAATTCTCGAAGTTCCAAAGCTTTTCAAGGAAGGAGAAGAAGAAGATTCAAGCAAGGAGTCGGCAAGATAGAGGTTTTTGATCTAAGAAAGGGTGTAATCATTTCTTTATTTCATTTCTTATTGTTTTTGCCAATCTTTGTTATGGATCTCTCCAAGAGAGAGTAGCTCTCTTTCTAGGGGTTTAGGTCAATGCATGAACTTGTTTAATTCTAGCTTATTCGGATATTTGTTTTTATTATGATTGTTTTTATCGGATTTGATTGTTAATTTCTGTGATTTATTCTTTATGAATTTCATTAGTACTTGAATTTTAGTTCACCTGGTTAGGGTTTATTGAATTGAAGTAGCTTGAAATCGCGTTGATCGTGTCTTTCCGCTTTAAGTTTATTAAATTCTAGCATTGGTCAAGGTAAGGAGAGTACTAATTGAAATCATAAAGACATACCTTAGGATTTGGATTAGAAGCGACCGTACTTTGATATCCAATCCGGAACTATAGAAATTAAGGTTAGAGTTTGGTGAATGACTTAATGGTGAAGGCAAATCCTAATTAGGACACCTTAGAACAAATATCGATATATGCTTTGAAGCATGTGATTAAATATCCCTCTAGGTTAGTGACAGCCCTAGAATTCGAGGAACATTAATTCATCCACCCAAAGTATTTGTGTTAATATTTGTTCCAAAGGCTAACATAGTTTAGAACCTCATCAAATCAAACATGAATTCAAACAAACCGAATAAATAGAATTAGCAAGGAATTGTAGACCGAATGCCCCTAGAGCTCCTTAAACTTGAAAACAACCAAATCTTTCTTTCCTTTATTTTTATTTACATTTATTGTTTGAAACTCCTCTCTTCCGGGTATTGAACCCCAAACTTAGAATTTTTTAGAACAAAACCCCCCTACTTTACTTTTATTGTTTAGTTTTAGAAGTAGTTTTCTTTATTAAAAATTGGTATTTCCCTATCTCCCTGCGGATCGACACCCAAATACTACGATCGATAGGTTGTGCGCTTGCAACTAACCTATTTATTGAGTACGAAGGTTTATAAATATTAAAGGCAAAAGAGTACGAAATTCCTATATCTAAAATACTCAACAAAACTGTGTACAATTGTTTTCAATCGTACAGAGTTGATTAATAAATAGTTATGTATGAATGTTAGAGTTCATTTTTAGATGCACACCTTCTTGCTTTACATATAGATTTAATAAGCTGATTAAACAATCATCATGATTACTTATGAGCAATATCTACGACTGACAATCAATTAATTTGTCGTTCCTAATGTAATAGTAATTCTTAATATATTTTTCTTCCAAGTTCTTGTTTGCCCAGCTTTTATAAAATTTGTAATATTATTTTGCCCAATTATTATTATTATTATTTATTTGGGGGAAGGTGGGGTTGTTATGTATATAGCTAGTCAGTCGGGATGCGTCAAAATTTTAAATAGTCCTAAATATTATTTTCTAACTAACAAAACTTTTAAAAATTATGTGCGAAGCATCATATGGAGAGCAAAGCTAATGTGATGTGCTCATCAAGAGAATTTGGTGTGCAAAGCTTTAAAAATATATTGAATTGGTTTCAAACGACGAATTTAAACTGTTGAAATTAATTGACTTTATGAGTGAATGTGTGTATATACAAAATTATGAAAGTTTTGAATTCATTTTGTACAAAGTCGACTAGTAAAAAAATAAATTTTTTATTAGTGATTTTATAAGTTACTTAGTGCATTCATTTTTTATCATTTTTTTACCGCTTGACTTTTTAATAAATTAATTCGAAATTTTCAAAATTTTACATGTACACGTATCACTCGTGAAGTATATTAGTTTCAACAATTTAAATTTTATCGTTTGAATCTAATATAATAAATTTTTGTAGTTGTTTTCGCCAAACTCTTTTGGTGAGCACGACACACTAGTTTTACCCTCATATGTAATATCCGGGTTTCAAATAATAAGTACCTCTAATTAGTCTTTAAATTGGACCTCATGATTATGATAAATTAATGGGGCCAACCGTGAATATAAGTCATTAATTGGGCCAAGCCCAGTAGCCCACCCCTCATCCGTCTCTATAACACAAATATTATATTGCCCTCCCATCTAAAAAATTGGGTAAAGATTTTAACAGGGGAATTTGTTTCACCCAGCGCACAAACAATATAAATTGCCATTTTGGGGGCGTTTGGTTTGTGCCATAGACCATGCCAGGGAATAGAAGAATTTCTTGGAATGTATCATTATCATGTTTGGTTCTCATATGGCTATTGTTTCAGGATTCCAGAGAATGTGCTATTACCATGTTTTGTGTGCATGGCTATGCCTTTTAGTATTTTAGGAAATGTGTCATTTCAATAAAAGTAAATAGTTTTTTAATTGAGTGAGTGATAAGAGATTTTTTTTATTATTTTTTATTTTACTCTAAAATTCAAATACAAATGGTTAGTTATGTTTTCATTTTGTTAGATGGCACTGCAAACTTCTTTTTTGGTCAAATGCTTGATTTTTTTTTTATTGGAAGCCCGTAGGCATAGATTAAAATTGAAAAATAAGTTTATATCATCACATTCCATTGGTTCTCCCCTTAAGCAAATAATTCTTACTCCTAACAACATACTGGTACCTGACAGACAAATCTGGCACCCAAATCAAAAGAATGGTACCTAACTGAAATTAAAGTAAAACAACCAAACTACTAAATCCTATTACAGTTCCAGTGGAGATATTTCTGAGTTAACCCCAATACATAGTCCCGTACTATGATTGTCATATTCTCATATGAAGTGCCTTGCACAATTAAAGGGTAATTCAATAAAAATACATGTCACTATTGTAAATTAAAATTTGCATCAAACTATTCCAGCACTAATTCATTCCTTTTTTTAAGCCGGAAGAAATGATAAAACAGTGTTTTCACAGGTGCTAGTATAACAAGATAGCTTTTAACATTAGATAATAGAGCATCTCAAAGTATGAAGAGGTAACGGAAACTGTAACAGTAATTGTGTAAAGATTTGTTGGTTTATCCATTGTGTAAATATTTGGCCTGTTCTTATTCTTGCAGAAAACAGTCTTGACCTAGCTTCAACCTGATTTCATACAAATAAATAACCAAATATTTAAAAGTGAAAAAAAAGTCAAACATCTAAATATTGATGCATTATGTATTAGTGGTCATCAACAGTGAAAATTGAGACATACTTACAAAAATCAACAGTGAAAATTGTGTTTTGGTAAATAATACTGGTATATAAGGCATGATAAGACATTGGCTAGATATCACAATCGGGTTTTATTAATTTATACTTCATTGAGCCACTTTATCATGCCTTATATACTTGAAGTAGATAGTACTGGTAAATGTTACCAGTAAAGAGAGGGAACGAGTTCAAGGGGGTTTGAACAGATATAAATGTGTTAACTAATTTACAATTATAATTGAAATAAATATATGTAACCTTTTTCCTTTTCATGCTGAATTTTCTCAATGAACTTTCTTTTACTGCAATTACACTTATTTTTATTTTCTGCTGCTTTCAACTTGGTTACGAAAGTCGTATCTTTCGTATCTTTCAATTGAAAAAAAATATATGTAACCTTCGAATGTAAATTCAATAATTTAATTGTTAAAGCAATTGATTGAAACAGACTAATAGGAATGCCTGACTTGGATACGAGAGTCGTATCTTACATAAAAGAAAATTGATGCATCAAATCTGAAGTCGGAGGAGAGAAAGAGAAAATCAGAGAAGAGAGAAAGATCAAACCTGTGAAGTCGGGGACGGAGAGGAGAGCACAAGAGTCAGAGCCATAGAGCACAGGAGATGGAGGAGAGAGGAGGGCACAGAAGACGGAGAGGAGAGCACAGGAAAGAAGTCGAGTTGTAACGACAGGGAGGGATTTCCGTCCAGCGGGAATCCAGAAAATCCATTTTTACTTTCTCCCATCTATCAATCTCCCATTTCATCTCCAACTAACTAACTTCTTTTTCTAACTATAATTCAAATTCTAACTACCTAGTGGGACCTACAAATTAATTACCCAATTTTCTCCCTTTATTTCTTTCCTCTCTCTCCCACCTCCACCCCACCTGTCTCTCCCACCTCTCCCTCTCCGCCTCCGCCCCCCTCTCCCACCTCTCCCTCTCCGCCTCCGCCTCCCTCTCCCACCTCCCACCTCCCACCTCCCACCTCCCACCTCCGCCGCCTCCCTCTCCCACCTCCGCCTCCACCGGGTTAGATCCATCACTGTCGACCGCCGGATCAGATCTATCGTCTCTATATTCTCCTCATGCAATAGCAAGTTATTTGCAAAGAACAAAACTTCATTAATAGTGAATTAGTGAAGTGCGTACTAAGTACTAAGAAATGACAGAAAAACAAATTTTGAAAAAATTAGAGGTGTATGAATGAATACTTGATGTTTTAGAGATGAATACTTCAACGTTTATGGATGAATACTTAATATCTTAGGTATAAATACTTGTGTTTGTAATACTCTTGGTACATTACCTATTTACACTTACATGACGATGGTGAATACTTGCTCGATGAGAGATGAATACTTGTGACGAGGTATGAATACTTGTGCAACGGACAACTCGAAAGTATGTCATCATGGATCTCATTTGAAAGAGAAAATTGTGTAGAAGACATTCGTGGTTTTAGATTTGCAAAATTCCTCACAGATCGTCAGAAACTTTGGTTAGATTGAACGGAGAAAAAAAAATTCATCTCTAAAAACGTGTAAAAGATGAGTGATTGATGTGTCCAAATATGCTTCTATTGCAAAGATGAATACATTTATATAGATTGATGAATGCTAGTTGTGTTACAGATGAATACTTTTTTTGCAAATTTCTAAAATGAGCTGAAGGTTATGTGGTCCCCCCACTTAATTAATGCGCTGACGGTTATGAGGTCCCCCACTTAATAACGCGTTTTCTTTTGTCGGTTGTGTGGTCCCCCACTTAATAACGCTAATGAATGTTGTAATGTATCATAATATGCTTCTATTGCAAAGGTGAATACCTGCATATAGCTGGATGCATACTTTACTGCCAATTCATAAAATGAGCTGACGGTTATGCGGTCCCCCCACTTAATAACGCGTTTTCTTTGTTTTTAATGCGTTTTCTTTTGTTTTTAGCTGAGACAGTTGTGGTCCCCTCTCTATTTTATGCCTTATCCGAAGTCGGGGGATGAAACGGGAGATTGTTCACGGGAGAGAGCTAGGCGGACCCTTTTTTTTTTGCTAGCGGGATAGCCATTAACTAGGGAATCGTGATTGCAGACGGAATCCTATATTGCCATTTTTATTCCATGCTATTTTCTGCCAAACGCAGGAATGGAATTAATGTCAGGGAATTACCTCCCAAAAATGCTAACTAAACGCCCCCATAGAGTCTGTGCACTGCATGAAGTCAAAACTAATATGTTAAAATCTTTACCCAAATAATTTAACAAATTTTTCTAGTAGACCATCTTCTCCTTTCTCTCTTTCTCACCCTTTATTCATATTCCCTTACTTTTCATTATACTTTCTTCACTAGTTATAAAAAGAGAACAAAAAAATAAATCAATCTATAATTTTTGTGTGCAAAATAGTTATTTTTTTTTATGTATGTTTTCGTTGTGCTTCTAAACACAATTAGGAATATAAGATATATTCAAGATGCAACTTTTCCGTATTTGATTTGCAGCTTTTTTTAATTATTGTTGTTAGAGTGTTATAACTTACAAACACATTTGTATGATTCTTTTTACTTTGTAACTCTGCTTCTTCAGCGTGCAGAACTTGAAAAATAAAGGTAATGATTTTCATTAGCTATTAATCATATTTTATTCGGGTGATATTTTAGGTTCGGACTTAAATATTTCTCTGATAAAAAAATTGAGATATAACCATATAATTGATCTCTTCCACTAGATAGATCGTCAAATTTATACAACTTAGAAATGTCCTAAAAGCTATATATATATAGAGAGAGGGGCTAATATCAAAACGTTTGTTTCTAGCCCTTTGGTGCGACCAAGTGATTTTCCGATTTTCAAAGTTCAAACAGTTGATCCAAACCGTTAGATATTCAATATATATTAAAATGTACTTGGAGACCAAATTTTACATTTTTTAAATTTTTTTTACTATTTATTAAGATGGTTTGAAAATCGCTGTTTTCAATACTTCAAAGCAACGATTTTCAAACCATCTTAATAAAAAGTAAAAAAAATTTCAGAAAATGTAAAATTTGTCTCCAAGTACATTTTAATATAGATTGAACATCTACGGTTTAGATCGACTGTTTGAACTTTGAAAATCGGAAAACCACTTGGTAGCACCAAAGGACTAGGAACAAACGTTTTGATATTAGTCACTCTATCTATATATATATTATGTTATTGCTAAAGTGAAATTCTTATTTAATTTTATTTATTTATTTTAAAGTTAAGATCGAGTCTTTATGTTTAAAGTAAAGAGACATACATAGGCAACTAATTATCTTTTAAAATAAAGTTCGGCAACAACTTCTTCATTTTTTAAATATTTATAAAGAACTCTTTATGCATATCGAATATATATATGACATTCTACTTAAATCACTGGAACAATGATTGACTCTTCATATATAATAAAATAAATAGAAAAAAAGGGTCGAGTAAATTTGTCAATTTAATTTTAAAATAATTAAATAAAGAGTTAAATAATTAAAACTTTTATGAGAATATTGGATATTATGTTGGTTTGATAGTAATATTCAATAGTGGCTATATCAAGATTTTAGATGAGCACACTAGAAATTTTCCCAAATAATTAACAGGAAAAAACAGGGATTAAAGGACTTTGATTATAGCCCAAACCGGAGAAAAGCAAAAAGAAAATATGTTTGAATGGCAATTGATTAAAGGACTTTGATTTGATGATGACTTGGACTTCGAATTTAATAATTGAACTAGTCCGGTGATTAATTTGGGAAATTCATTAAGGAAAAGTAATTAACTAATGAGTTCACATGCAAAATTTGATAATTGAACTATTCCATATTTCCATCACATAATGTTAAATATTGACCGTTTCAAATTTTAAATCATTTCATGACAAAACTTGCATTAATTTTTCTTAATCAAATTTTCCCGTGTATAATGTATGATGTATATATTACATTCTAATAGAGTAGGGTTAAAATACCCTATTGGTTTTGTACCTCATCATGTCCTAACATCGTTATCTCTATTTTTGAAGTTTAAACAGTCGATCCGAACAGCTCAATATGATCATATTAAAATGTGCTTGGATACAAAATTTTTTTATATTTTTTTAAATCTTTTTGCTATTTTTTAAGATAGATACAAAATCACTACTTTTGGAAGATTCTGGACCATTCAAAAATAGTAATTTTGTACCTCTCTAAGCAATTAGTAAAAAAATTCTAAAAATTCTAAATTATGTTATCCAGACACATTTTAATATGAAAATCATGTTGAACAGTTCAGATCCATTATTTAGACTTTGAAAATAGAGATAATGATGTTGGGACATAACGTAACACAAAACTAATGGGGCATTTTAACCCTACTCATTCTGATAATACGATATTCCAA
This sequence comes from Carex parvula, assembly GCA_025461045.1. Lineage (NCBI taxonomy): Eukaryota > Viridiplantae > Streptophyta > Magnoliopsida > Poales > Cyperaceae > Carex > Carex parvula. Next base: position 124,049 of record JAJGRW010000352.1, on the reverse strand, counting down.
TTACAAGTTAATTCTATGTGTATTAATTGACGAGTTAATTATTTGTCAATGATCCCTACTCTTAATAAAAAAGGAATATTGTTGGCTAATTGGATTAAGAATTAAAGGAAGATGATTATATGGTCTTGAATCGAACAATAAACCAAACTAAATAATAATTAATGCAATATGCAAACTAAAAGAGAAAAGTGTGTTCAGTTCCTGAATAATAATAAGAAGAATAATCATTTTGTTCCCCACTATTTATTCCAACCTTCCTTAACATATTCCCCTTCCAAACTCGACAGAGAATTCTTCGTTCTCTTTCGCTAATCCTCCGTTGCGCCACCGGCGACAGCCGAATCCCCGCACCGGTGAGCTCCGCTCCGCCAACCTCCATACCTATCGATCTCCACCGATATTTTCTCCTTCAGCACACCTGCTCCGGATCTCCCTCTCAATCTCAGATCTCTCTTCAAGACTTTCTCAATCGCTCAAGGTAATCTGATTTGTCTATACTCTCAGTTGATGTGCTCCCCTCTTGTTTACAACTTCGCTTTTTATATTTTCATCTGTTTTTGCATCTGAGATCCGAAAGAGAGAATTTGAAATTTGAAATCATGCATTTAGTTTAAGATTACACCAAGCTTTGGTCTTCATGTGCCGATCATTGAATCAAGGCTTACCAATTTATATCCAGATATTAAAAATATGCTTCAATTAAGAAACTTTTATAATTGTCAAGCAAGTTACCGGTGATAATAATTGAACCAGTTGTTAGACCAACTTGGAATATTTTAGATTTGATTGCTTAATTGAATTATCAATTAGTAAACTAGTGACAATAGACTCACGGTTTCCGTGTTGCTCAACTCAGTTTCGTGTTGTATATAAAATAATAAGATTATGCTCAATTGTTGCTTAATTGAATTAGTGAATCAGTCCACAATTGAATCAGTGTTGAAATCCACCTCTTGCTTGCTTAATTGACCGTGAAAGGCAACAATTTAGATTATGTGAAATCTTATAGTACATTTAATGAGTGCTTGTATAAAGCTGTACCAGTACCAATTGTATCATCTACCGAGAAATGCTAATCCCCTTTAATAAAAAACTAATTCCAGCAAGATAGATGGCAAGGCGATTCTGGCACCGAGCCGGCAAACTCCAAAGGTGCCTCGTATTCAACTTTCTACTCTAGTAAATCCATCTAAAAACTTTGAGGGGGGGAATATGAAGTTTGATATGCTCCTTAATTATTTTAGTTCAGGGTTGAATTAATTTTCCATAGGTATGTTTATTTTTAGAATGTTTAGAGCTAGTATATGTGCAGAACGTGATCTGAAAGAAAAAATTGTAAAATCAAAACTAAGAGAAATTCAGGACTGAAATTTAAGCTAAAATTTGACCGAAAAAGATGAATACTGAAATAGGACGCTGGTAATTCAAATCAGCTTCATTTGAGCGCCAGAGCTACTCCTTCAATTTAACAAAATTAATTTTTGGATGTTACTTAGATAACTGAAAGTTTCAGTACTAGTGTGCCAACCAAGATACATGAAGTTTGCATTGTTAGTTACTAATTAACTGGTCCATTGACTTAGTCATGTAATCTTCAAGGGCTTCACCACTTACTGATCATAACTAGATATGTTGTTTCTTTGCCTCAGGGACCTGTTTGAAAAAAGGACAAGAACTTATCAGAAATACTGATTGGAGCACAGAGCAACAGTGGATGTAACTGCTCAAGGTTGTATTCAAAAGATGTAAAAAGGGCCTGAAGTTTACAACCTCTGACATTATCAGAAGGTCTGGTTGGTGAACCAATGAAATTTTCATGTCAAATTAATTGATCAAGTATATTTTTTTTTTTCTTTTCCTATTTTGCTTCTTGGTAGTATTTTTCTGTTTTTAGCATGATGGTAATATTATCAGCTAATAGCAGGGCTGCAGGGTTTTCATTTATGCTCAGTGGCAGAGCCACCATGTAACAGGGGTAGGCAATTGCTTACCCCTAAAATTTTAAAATCGGATATGAAGTTGTATATGATGGTTATGGAGTCTGTAGTATGCATGATAATAATATTTGAACTCATAGGTATCAATACTTGAACTAATAGTAATACTTGCTTAAATATACTTGTAAATTTAGTTTGGTAAATTTGTATAAAACTTTGTATATGATGGTTATGGAGTCCGTAGTAGATGTTTATTAATGTTACGTGATTAAATGTGTTTAGTATTTGTATGAAACATTGATTTGTTATCTTCTTGATTTGTTAGATATTAGTATTACTTTATGACATATTTTACAATATAAATATTCCTACGTATAGATATGAATACTTTCCGGATTACATGTTAATATCACCAATCTCAAAAAATAGGTTTGTAACAAAATACGTTTATCTAACAATATGTTGATAAAAAATACTTTACAACGTAAATATTCATACATCAATGCACATGTGTCAATACTTTCATGTTACATATTAATACAATCAAGTGCCAACCAAAGTCATTTGTGAAAAAATATTAAAATAACATGTTTATAGTACTTAATTAGTCGTGCTTTGTATTTGATGGATTATCATTTAGCTATAAATACTTGGAACTAGTACTATTTAATGTTGTATGATGAAGTATGAATACTTGTAAGCGTTGATATTAATATTGGCAGACGTTAACAAGTGTCATATGTAAACAATTCATAAGTATGAATATTTTCTTTAGTCTCTATCAATACATTCAAGCATCAAACTAACTGATTTAAATTACTTTACACCATAACAATTCACATCAATGCGTAAGTATAAATACTTCAAATTTTAGATATTAATATTTTTACTAAAAACTACAGGGTGGTGATTGTGTGGTGGTTACGTATGCGCTTTTGTGCTTGTGGTCCCTGTAGCTGTCGCTTTCAAGTGATGTCTGACCCCCCCCCCCCCCCCCCCCCCCCCCATGTAGGTAGTGGTTTCCCAAGTAGTTCATGCACATAGCACATTTATGAGTTTCTCAGGAATATTTTACAATATGAAAATTCACACTTTAAGTGTAAGTATGAATACTTGATATTTTAGAAATGAACGTTACAACAATTACAACGCTGACACTTGCGATGGTCGTTATGCATTAGCTTGTCCTTGGTTTTCTGTGTTTGGTCCCTATCGGGCGACGTTTGCGGTCTCCCCAGGTCGGAAGTGGTCCCCCAGGTAGTTAATGCCTAAGACATGTCTGTGGGTTTCTCATAAATACTTTACAACATAAATATTCACACTTTACTAAGTAAGTTTAAATACTCGACATTTTAGAGATGAATAGTTGACAAGATATGAATACTTGCTCGACGATGTATGAATATTTGCACGCCGAGGTATGAATACTTGAACGACGAAAAATTCCAAAATACTTCATTATGGATCTCATTTGAAAGAAAAATTATGTAGAAGACGTTTGTGGTTTTAGATTCGCAAAATTCCTCACAGATTGTCAGAAATATTGACGAGATTTAACGGAGAAAAAAAATCCACTTCTAAAAACGTGTAAAAGATGAGTGTGTGATTAGAGAGAAAAGAAAGTTGATGTCCAGTTTTTTTTTTCAAATACTCTTGATATCTTAGGTATGAATACTTAATATATTACATAGTAATATTTGCACGCATAGTATCCATACTTGCACTTGTCAGGTGTAAATTTTTTCACATATAAGTGGTCCCCCAAGTAGTTAGTGGTCTCCATCGTACTTATGCATTAGTTAGTTAGAGAGATATTTAGAGACAGAATTGAGGAGATTGTTAGTCGCTCCCTAATAAAAATTTGGCAAAAAAAAATAATAAAAAGAAGGATAACACTTTAACGATGAAATGATAGAGAATTAATGACAATTTCGAAACGGCATTAACTTTTTTCATCGCAAAATTTTAACAGAAACCTGTTAAATTGTTTCAAAATAATTAAGTAGAATATAAATAATCTTACACAATTAGTCTAAATTAATTGAATCAACAGAGCAGGTAATTTTTACACATTCAATTACAAACATGCTGTATATGTTTGGCATTAGTACTTGACAAATGACATTTAAACCCCAACGTTATACTAGCGCATAAATAATAAGATACTAAGACATAAAAATAGAATCTGTAATTGGAAGTGCTAACGAAACTCAAACTGTAGTAAAAATAGTAATTCTAAATTCTAATAAATTTATCAATTTGAACATAGTATCAACTTGTATTCAGAAATTAAATAAATGGCCAATAATGACATATATAATTCTCAAACAAAATTAAAGCTTCTAATTAAATAAGGGAAATAAGACTTTCCTGGATAATTATGACGTCTTTTTTTCATCATTTATACTGGGTTGTGGTGCAAAATTACTGCGGGACAACGAACGGGGGTGGTCCTATGGGTATCAGACAAAATCCAATCTGATATACCATTGAAGTCATTCGATCTTATTATGATTTGTGCGGACAACCTCAATTTTACATGAATCAAGAGTACACGAACTTTAATACAGATGAAATGACTCTTCACTAAACATTGAACCGAATTTGATCCGAAGTGACCAAAACTCATCGAACCGTTCCCACTCCACAATTAACGTAGAGAACCTCTTTCTCTAGATGATATATGTTGGATGGATGGTGAAGATATTATTTTGATTATTGGGTATATATAGCTTGCACTGATCGTTCTTTAGATGAAGAGGGATGACGTTGAAGCTGTTATATTTCTTGTTCATACATTGTTTGTTTATTTTTTTGGTTATTGGATCTTCATTTGAATATTTGCTTATCCTATATATACATGTGTCGTTGTTTGTATTTGGAGTCCGAATCTGCTGCGATTCTGAGAGGGATCGCAAGATTCTGAAATTCTGAGATTAACAGTTCAAAATTTTCCGTGCGCGGATCTTGAAAATATTCTCAGAAAGTAAATTTTCATGCATGCATCTCGAGAAAGACCATAAAAACCGAACTGCCATTCGGTCAGAAAGAATTTTTTTTTTCTATACCGAATTGGCAATTCGGTCTGGTATTTTTCACAGTTCACATATCTTTTTTGTAGACTTGTGTGTAATTCCTTCTGGACCGAATTGCCGATTCGGTCCAGAGGCTTTTTTAGCCAGACCGAATTGGCCAATTCGGTCTAGATGCATTTTTTTTAGAGACACTAAGAAGAGCAAAAATAAGAAATCTAACACTGAAATTTGAATTTTTTGTTTAAATTTTTTGTTATATTACTTCTTTTGATTTATATTAGCATATTTATACTAAAATACACTAAATTACTTGAAATTATGTTGATTACACTATATTCAATAAATTATGTTGATTACACTAAATTACGCTAAATTACAATAACTCGCTAATTATGCTGAAATACGGTGTGTTTACGCTAAACTACACAAAATTACGTTTAAAGTAGATGATTTTGTGTCATCTTTCATGAATCATAAAAAATAGTAAAAAATTCTGAAAATAGTAAAAATTGGTATTCAACAAGTTCATTATGTAACTAATTTACTGAGCTACTTAGATTGAATAAAATGAAAATCTTAATCGGAAACTTCAACTCAAGTTTTGATGCTCTTCCCTTTGTTTTTGGCAATTCTGAATTTTAAAATCTAGCATAGCGGGCACGGACGCATGCGTCTTTTCGCAAGCTTTTTGAAAAGTGGTCATTTGCTGAAATCGGACACTCGAGCGTCGTTTTATAACCGTTTGAAGTTTCGTCGTCGTTTTTCACCTTTTTAGTGAAGATATCGTCCCTATTCATATGTAATTTAGCGTAATTTATCGTATTTTAGCGTATTTAATGTAATTTAGTATAATTTAACTTAATATAGTGTAATTCAACATAATTTCAAGTAATTTAGCGTATTTTAGTATAAATATGCTGATTATATATCAAAAGAAGTAATCTAACAAATAATTTAAAAAAAAAATTCAAATTTTCAATGTTAGATTTCATTATCTTGCTCTTCATAGTGTCTCTAAAAAAAAAAATTGTAAACTGGCCATAAAATGGTCGATTTGGGTATTTTTGGCAAAAAGTCAGGAATTCTAGGCATAAATATTAATTTCTAATTAACTTTGGATATTAATAAAAATGTCGGCTCTTGCCATCTACATATTTTAATCACATATCTTTATTTTATCTATATATTTTAATTCCAGACAATAAAATATTTTGCAATTGCAGTTGTCTCTGCATACATATTTTATCTACCTTGCAGTTACAGTTGCAGTTGCCTATTGCAAGTGCAGTTGCCTCTACATACATATTTTAATTCCAGACAATAAAATATTTAGCGTAATTTAGTGTAATTAAACATAATTTATTGTAATGTAGTATAATTCAACATAATTTCGAGTAATTGAGTGTATTTTTAGTATAAATATGGTAATTATAAATCAAAAGAAGTAATCTAACAAATAATTTAAATAAAAAATTCAAATTTTCAGTGTTAGATGTCTTTATTTTGCTCTTCTTAGTGTCTCTAAAAAAAAAAAACCTCTAGACCGAATTGCCAATTCGGTGTGGGCTAAAAAAGCCTCTGGACCGAATTGTCAATTCGGTCCAGAAGGAATTACACATAAGTCTACACAAAAAGATATGGGAACTGTGAAAAAAGGCCAGACCGAATTGTCAATTCGGTATAGAAAAAAAAAATTTCTTCAGACCGAATTGGCAGTTCGATTTTTATAATTTTTGTAAAAAAAAAAATAATCAAGTTGTTTTTTTTAAATTAATTATTTTAATTACGTTTTTAAAAAAAATTCCAACCCAGGGCCCATGCCAGCCCAGCCGCCAACAAACCCGCCGGCTCACTCCCGGGTAGTAAATTCCTGTTTTGCCCCTGGTCCACAACTGAACATTAGTTATTTCCATGTAATCCATTGATCTTCTGTTTCTACATTATACTCTTTTAACTTCATAGCGGGTCGAAACATAGTGTATCTCTTCACCCGCGACCGCAACCAGGAGAACAATGTTATTACTGAGTGTTGCGGCAGTTGCTTAAACCCCCCTTTACTCGAATCGGCCTCGGGAGACTCTGCCGACGTATCATCTCCTGGACCAGGTGTATATTAGGGAGCGTTATACAAAAGACATTGGAAGTAGAACCCACACGGCCACAGCCACAATACATTGGAATTAGTCTACGATGAATTAGTTGTATACAATACAACTTGACCTTTCCTTTTCGACTCGCAAACATTTCTTCATCCGCTGCCGCTGGCCTTCAGAAAAAGAAAGTCTCCTCTCTCTCTCTTATTCATATTCATATTAGGTTTCGAGTACCAAATCTTCTAGTAAAAGCAATGGATGTCAAAGCCAACAATGGCCAGCGCTTTACCTTGGGAAAGCAATCGTCGATGGCACCTGACCGGGGTAAGGATCTAGACGAAAGCAGTTCGGACGACATGGACATGCCACATAACATCGATGCCAACATACGACTCATGTACCTCGCTAACGAAGGCGATATCGAGGGGATCCAAGAGCTCATCAATTCGGCAGTAGATGTCAATTTCAAGGACATTGACGGTCGTACGGCTCTCCACGTGGCAGCTTGTCAGAGTCAGACTGAGGTTGTGCGGATGTTACTTGAGAAAGGGGCTCAGGTCGACTCTCAGGATCGCTGGGGCAGTACGGTACAGCTTCGACTTGTTTCTTAGTTATTTCTTCTAAGCTTTGGCAGTGTCATAACTCATAATAGTCCATTGATTATTATTTGTGTTAAAAGTTTAAATCTTGGTTATTTTCTTGTCTATGAACAGCCACTAGCTGATGCTATACATTACAAAAATAATGAGGTGATCAAGCTATTGGAGAAGCACGGTGCCAGGATGAAGGTGTATAGATTTATTTCACAGAGTAATTGTGTTGCAATGTTATTACTCATTTTGTGTTTTGCTTGGTTGCATAGGTATTTAATCAGATAGGAAATTTGCGTCCCCCTTAAATCGCACAAAAGCTTATATGATTGGTTGAATTGGGCTTAATACGAGAGTAAATTTTGTTTCATATTTACTTCAATTGTACAAAAGCTATTTGATTATGTAATTAGGTGGGGTCAGTCACCGCTTCTTGTACTGATTGAAATGTTTCCAAATTTGCCACACAAAATAGTTTGAATAATTAAAGTCTCATAGAGTCTAAGATCTTACTCCAGTTTTGGTTATTATCCAACAGAACAGTATTTCAATGTGACATTTCTGACTGTTATTGTTCCCTTTGTATGGCTTTAAGGTAGCTCCAATGCATGTAGACAATGTGCGTGAAGTGCCAGAATATGAAATTGATCCACGTGAGCTTGATTTTACTGATAGCATCCAGCTTACTAAGGTACTATTGACATTTTGTTATTGACATGTTAAAGCTTCTTAATACATCTCATTTGGTAACACCCCTCTTTTGGTTTCCTCATTTCATACTATTTCCAGAATAAAACATGAAATTATTGAAGTGAATTACCATGGAAATGCAGCTTATTAAGTTTGTTTTATATTTTGAAACCAAGACTGAATAATAATGATACCAACACAGGAATAAAAGTTAAAAAAAAAAAAAAATTGAATTATGAGTCACCTATATTAGCTGCTATCTCTAATTAGTTATTTTTCCGTAATATTTCTTTTGCATTTGATTAGGGTACTTTTCGTAGAGCGACATGGAGAGGGACTCAGGTTGCGGTTAAACAACTAGATGATGATTTAATAACTGACGAGGATAAAGTGTGGGTTGGTCCCCCGTTATTTCTTAAATTTTGGTTTGTTCTTGTAAGGTGTTGTCGGGACTCATAGGTAAACTCTTTTGTTACAATTTCAGAAGGGCATTTAGAGATGAACTGACATTGCTTCAGCTAGTACGACATCCGAACGTGGTACAATTTTTAGGTGCTGTCACTCAAAGTACCCCGATGATGATTGTAACAGAATATTTGCCTAAGGTTTGTTTTTTTTTTAAAGGATTTGGCACCAGTTCCGGTACAGGTATGTGTGAGGTAGATAAGCTAAAAGAAAAGAAGTTACTGAAAAAGACTTAAATTATTATCATTGTGAAAGTAATGACTGTACCAATAGATATCAGCCATATGTGGTACTGTTTCTTCTAACACAATCATATAACTGTAGTATACTTGGTTTAGAAAATATGAAATGACTACTTTTAATTTAGGGTATTAAATTTGTAATAATTTATTTGAATGAGAACACTGAAAATATACACCTTTGTCTTATAAAATTTGTATGCAGGGTGATCTCCGTACTTTCTTGGACCGTAAGGGAGCTCTAAAGACATCACTGGCTGTCAAATTTGCACTTGACATTGCAAGGTCTTTATCAGTTATTGTCCCACTTTTATTTTTCTTTTGTTCCATGCAGAAATTTACTTTTAAATTAATTTAATGGTGTTGGCAGAGGTCTAAATTACTTGCATGAGCATAAACCAGAAGCTATCATTCACCGCGATCTTGAGCCCTCGTGAGTTATTGTATTTATGTTATTAGCTTTTGCGATTTTTTTGCAATCTGACCCAGTATTTTTGAATTACAAATTGCACTGAAGGTTTTTTGGTATATATAACCTTACTTGTGCCCTTAGTTATTTTAATTCATGAATTGCTGTAAAACCGATAAAAGGTTACCATGAGAGGGGTCAAAAGGAAAAGCAAAAAGGATAAAATACTGATTATTGTATGTAAATACTTACAAAAGTGTGTCTGTGATTTGCAAAAAATGTGGTGTATTTTCTGTTAATAAAGTTTCCAGAACAAACTATTAACCAGTGGTATTTGCACTTTGTAAGATAACAGGAATATATTAAGGGATGATTCAGGCCATCTCAAAGTTGCTGATTTTGGCGTCAGCAAGATGTTAAAATGGAGAAAAGTTAGAGAAAATCATCCTGTTAATTTTCAAAACAGTGATTGTGAGTTCCTTTTTTTTTTAAAGAAAGAAAGAATTGTACAGTGTTTGCTTTACTAGGGTATAGTGTCTCTTTCTGTTGGTTTTTCATATAATCGGAGTCTAGAGCAGATCCTGTAAACTGTATGAAACATGCATGTTTAGTAAAGGAATTGCTTTGTTGGTATGGTTGAGTAAATTTAACTCAAAATTATGGTTAAAAGTCAGCTTAGTTAAGAGATAATTGAGCATGAGATGAAATTGCTAAATCTCATAAAGACCTTTATGCACTTGTTATTAAGGACAGACCTGTGTCTGCCCAGATCGAATAAAGAAATGAAAACAGAACCCACCTCCTGAAGTTGTTTTCCAAATTAAAGAAACATTTTCTTTTCTCACTAGCTGTGTAGTATCTACTCCAAAGCTTTTAACTTACTGGATTACTGGGTAAATAAATAATAATTTCCCAGGCAGGTATGTGGCTCCAGAAGTTTTCAGAAATGGAGAGTATGATGTAAAGGTTGATGTTTTCTCATTTGCCTTGATTCTTCACGAGGTGAAATAATCCACTGAAGAAATTTTTTTTTCCAACATATTATATATTTTACATTTATTTGTATGTTTATCAGTTTATGAATTGACTAAATTCAGATGATAGAAGGCTGCCCCCCATTTTCTGCTAAAGAAAATAATGAAGTATCAAAAGCAATAACCTCTAAGGAGAGGCCTCCGTTTACAGCTCCTCTTAAGCATTATGCTTACGGCTTGAAAGAGTATGCTTTTCACTTCTTTTTTTTTTTGGAAATCTTGTGTTTAATAATGTTATTGTATGGTATAATATGATGTATACTCGTGTGTAATTTTTCAGGTTGATAGAAGAATGTTGGAGTGAGGATCCTGCTTCAAGGCCGTATTTTAAGGAGATAGTTCGTCGCCTGACTGAAATTCAAGCTAATATTGCTTCTAAAAAACGCTGGAAGGTAACATGTACATTTCTCTCTTTTACAACACCACCATTGTTCTTGTAATTTCTTTTAGAAGAAAAATGTGTAGGATGATATTTTAAGTATGTTTATGTATGTGTATCATCGTAGTATGCTGAGACTCATCACGGATCACCAGACCGGACCAGCACTGTACCAAACCAGCAGAGTGTGGTACCACTGTTCTTAATTTTTTTTTCATCTTTTTTTCTTTTAACTTTTTTCTTGCCCAGATTACGTGATTAAATAAAACATGACCTAACCAAGATACACAAAACAATGGCCTGATAAATTGAGATTGACCAATAAATATTGGTACGTGCTCGGTACTCGACCTTACTAGTGTGCATTGGTATCCGCTCTTGGTTTCTCCAAAACCAATTAGTTCTTTACTCGTATTAGGCGCATGCCTGCACAGGATTTGAAAAGAGGAGACCTGTACATATTTGACTCTTTGGCTTTTCGGTATTTTGCATGGTAAACAATTTTGGTACCACAGTTCTTTTGCATGTGGCAAAACTAGCTTAACAACCAAGGACAGCGTTTTTGTAACATATTGTGACAGGTGAAGCCCTTGAGATGTTTCCAAAACCTGGAAGCCATGTGGAAAAAGGACCGTTCCCGTACCAGCAGCCGCTCTTCTCATTATTCTACCAGTTCAAGATTCTGAATCCCTTGCACAGCTTTCCTTTGACAAAAAAGAAAGAGAAAAAAAATCATCTGTATGACTATTTAGAGAGCACACAAAATTCATTAATTTGTCAGATGTTTGAATTATGTCATGCTATTGGCTTTCTTTTCATTTTTCTTTTGGTTTCTTTGTCATTGTGATACCTTTTTTTAAGAAATATGTTACCTTAAAAAAATATATTTTGACTGCTAACTACGTTTTTTTCATCTTCTTTGCCATCATTATTGAACTAGGATATTCTGCGATGCATTTAATCATTTTAAATGGTTCTGCAAATTGATAGTAGGCTTAGTACTATTGACAACTTATAATAGGCTCCGTTTTCACCACTGCTCGGAAGCGAATCTGCTGCAATTCTAATCTTAAACGATCAAACTTAGGATTCTTTTGAAAAGTCAGTTTTTGTGCATGAATCTCGAAACATGTGAACGGTTGGAATTGGAATTGCAGCAGATATATTTCCCCCTACTCGAATCTCATTGTACAGTGTAGACGGTCAGATATTGCAACAGGATCTGAATGAATTCCCACAACAATAATGATTAATGAATAATCTGCTTTGAATTGATTGCCGAGTAGAGTAGAGTAGAGTAGAGTAGAGTAGAGTACTCTTTACAGGGTCAGGGGGGACTCAGACAGACAATACAGTGGACAAAATCTTGAAATCTATCAATGTTGATGTACTAATTCCACTACGTTGTTGTACCAGCATCCAATAACAAATTCACAAGCCTCGCGCTGCAACTGTAGCCCGTAGGTCCCTTCAGTTAACAGAGCCCAATTTCCTGTACCTCACTTTTATATATGTATATACATCCATACATACATTCATGTAACGAGTACATTCATGTAACGAGTTGAAAGCATTGATCTCCCGTGCCGTCTCGTCTCATCGTCTGCGGCAAAATATTCAATGCTCTTTGTGTTTGTGGGCAATGACATACAAACCAAACCGTGTAAAATTTTTCTTTCTCATTTGTCGCTTTGTAACATAACTAAAAGCAAAACCGAGCAGTCGGAGGTCGAAAGCGGCAGAGCTGACGAGGTCTTAAGTCTCAACTCTCGACTCTCGACTCGAGACTCGAGAGCGGGAAAAAATAGATAAAGAAAGCGATACCTCACAAAATATTAAATACATTTTTCATTTCCATTTCCATTTTCGTCCTTGTCTTTCTTCTTTCGGCGCCTCTGCTTCTCGGCCTCAGCCTCAGTACCACCAATGGCAATGGCTGTTGAAGTAGACCCAGGCTTCTCTATTCGGTGATTAATTACTCTAGATTTGTTTGGTTTTTCTTTTCTTTTCTTTTTTTCATTTTGTTATTTGTAAGAATTTTTGTATTCCACAGGGAGCATGTTGCGAAAATACGGAGCATCGATATCGGAAAATGTCGACCGTTTGATAGTGAAGCTCTACCATCAATGGATGTACGCAAGTTCCGGTGGTGGTACGACGAGGCGGCGGAGGCACTGGCGGCGGCGCCACCGCTGGTGAGACCAAAGACGCCCAAGAAGAAAAAGAGGTCGATAGTGGAGCTCTTTGCGATATCGCCTCAGATCACGGCCGTTGGCGGTGAAACCATCGGCTCAGATGACGAAATGGAGGGGTTGGCCGATGTACAAACGAGAGAGGAAGAGAGAGTCGAGGAGATTAGTGGTGGCCAGGGCTTGTACTATGCAGATTTGGCGGCGCTGAGTAAAAGAGAAGAAAAGGAGAGCACATTGCAGCTCAAGAATTGCAGAGGTCAGAAGAGGAAGAAAATGAAGGATAAGGTGGAGAAAAGAAATCTTCAAATCAAAATCTGTGGCGCCCACAAGGTATATATATATATATATATATTTGTTGTTTGACCGGGCCCTGTGAGTTTTACAAATTTCTTGCATCTATTGTACTATTTTCACCTAAATTAGCACTTCTAGTTGAAAATGTCGAGTTTGCTATTAGAAACTAAAGTCTGGATTGTAGGTTATATCTTTGCATCATAAATCAAAAAGAAAAAAAAAATAACTTCGAATGTGCCTTCTCAGTTAATAGCAGCCTTAATTACTCGTGTCTGTGGGAACAATTCTTCGTAATTGTTGTTGTTGAATCCTTGCATTGAGTAGTTAAGTTCTTCCATTTTTCCGTCTATTAAATCAAATAATGTAACAAGTTTAAACTGTCTTAAATTTCCCATTTTATTAGGGAGGTCGGAAAATTTGAGTTTGGTTCTGAAATTGAAATTTTGTATCTTTTGTATCCGCTGTTGTACCTCAAATAAATTAACTAACATAAATTCTTAAGATTAGGAACATCGGGAATCACAATTCTTATGCTGATTCTTCAGAGTTGAGCATCACGCCTTCGATGCAATAAATTGTATCCGTTGCTTTCTTGATTTGAGAATGAATAAAGAAGCAAATTGCAAATGATAATGCTTAACAATTTGATACAACAATAGTGGAAAAAAAATATAATATAGTATTTCTCGTTGTAATAACTACCATTAGTTATCTCCAGGACCATTTCGTGCTCATTGGTTAGTAATTTTGTACAGTTCAATATTTATAATTCTTTTGCAACATTTTCTGATTTACTCAATGAATCAGGAGAAGACACGGAAGCCAAAGATTAATTCTTCTCTGAGCATCTCTCAGTTGCTTCAAGAGGTGAAGCGGAAAAAGATGCTGAGGAAATCTCTGAAGCTCTCTTTCCAGACTAAGCATAAGAAAAAGAAAAATAAGAAATTCCCATCATCAATTCTATCAGAGGAGAACAACCTCAAAGTAAGCCCCAAATCAAAAACCAAGAGTTTCACTGTACAGAGCATTCTCAAGAAGCAGGATAAAACTTCTCCTTTGAAAAAACACGTCACTTTTTCTAGCAAGGATGATATTTTTGGAAGAGAGGATTCTTCTTCCTCTCCAGTTGAGTTCCTTCTAGTTCGAAATGCTGGATGTCCAGTTACTGAGGATGCAGAGTCAGTAAAAGACAGTGATATAGGAGCTGAAGAACCTGGGATCACTACTGTTTTTAATGAACTTGGAATTGAGAAAGAAAAAGAAAAAGAAAATTGCCAAAGACACTGTGTAGACCTAAATAAGATGTTAGATTCCTCGGACACCTGCATTGATATCCATGACGACTCTGCAAGGGAGAGGCCGGAATTGATGGTTGAAATTACGAGAGAGCCCTCAAGTTCATGCTTGATTGACAAGGATCAGGTCTCTCATGCTGATCCTAGTGCCAATTTGCCTAGGACTAATATCTGCAATAGAGATATAATTAGTGTAAGCTCTTCTACTGGGTCCAACAAATCCACCTCAGCTGAAACTCGTTTGAATACCGACTGCATCTCTAATATGTGCTTTCCCGAAGAGTTTATAGGCCTCCCTTTGAACTCACAAGGTGAGCTCGCTATAAACCCTAAGTCTAACCTTATTCCTAACTCTAGCGAGTTGTTTAAGAGAAATGAAATGTTATCAGGTCCCTCTGGCGGGGTCTTGTTTCCTGGATCTGTACCTGCACCTGCACCTTTACCCCGGCCTATCGGGACGGCCAGCACAAACCAAACAGAAGTGATAATTAGACCATTATATTTCAAGGACAAGTTCGGGACAGAGCATTACTATGCGCCACTTATGCCAGTCAGACCGGGTTTTGGATTCATGCAATTACCGGGTTTTGAGAGGATGGAGATCCAAAGTTATGATCCGCTTCTAGACCATACCAGCCAACCCACAAACATTCATCAGATACGAAAGAACAATGCAGAGCCGACTGTTCGGTTGATGGGTAAGAATGTTTCAGTCGGCAGAAGTAGCAAGGACTGTATGGTATTGAATAACAGAAATGTTTGGATTGATAAAGGAAATGTTACCTTAAATGGAGATGAATTTCACTTCTCTAGAGAGAGAAAGCAAGGTCCGAATTTTTCTGTTGCATCGCGGTTCAACGAACCACGGGGGCAGGTTTACAGCCATTCTGGTATCACCTTTTCAAATGGGTACAGTGCCCAACCTGCACCCAATTTAAATCCAGTTTTCACCAACTGCAATAGTTTTGGATATAAAAAACCAGCCATTAATCAACAGGTTCTGTTAAATTCCACCCATTGTAAGCACAGTCAAAGTCGGAGCATCTCCTTTGCCGGCTCGTCGTATCAGGGCGAGGTTCCTCGGTGGATCCAAAACCCGAGAAGTAAAACTCACAAACCCTCTTTCCCATCCTATGTAAATCCTACCACAAAAGAGAAGCAACCTCGTATGGTTTCTGGGAACAGACCTAATTTATCCTCTCCATATCCTGGCACAGTTATCTCTCTCCCTGCATATAACCCTGCGAGTAGTAATTCTCATTCTAACTCGTGCATTTCTATTCCCCCACTTAATTCCACATTGATTCCTCCATATATGACCACTAGAACTAATTTTGCATCAAAGAATAATGATCAGGTGCAAACCAAATCTAAGTTTCATCTCCTGAGACCTGGGTATGTTAACCAAAACAACAAAAGACCTTTAGAGAGAGAAGACGAGCTTGCAAGACCACCCCAAAAAAGACCTTTTCAAAGTGACCTGGGGGTAATTACTAAACCAACCGGACCTGGTACAATTGTAAGAAGTGAAGAAATACTTGATTTTGGCATAAGAGTTGGTAAAGCAGCAGGCATACAAGTAGCAAACACCAAATTGAATGAATTGGGAACTGGCAGTATTTCAGGTCCTGGTTCAGGTTTTGTGGTGAGATCAGGACCCGTCAAGTTAAGTGCTGGAGCCAGGCACGTGCTGACACCAGATCCTAACTTGGATCAAGTGAATCCAAGGCCAATCCACTCCATGATGCCACTGATTGGTGGGGCCAGCTTGAGTCAGAAAAGCACAGAAGAGATATACCGATTTTAGTTGTATTCTCTTTCTTTACTGAGGTATGTCATTGGTGCTCGTATTTTGGAATTGTTGTGTAAGTTTCTAAAATGTAACTTGATTTTTGTACAATATAAATTATGCTGTGTTTTCATTTTGTAATCCAACATTGAGAACTATATTCTTTTGAATCCAGTTCTGTTTTAAAAATGACATGGTAACATCTTTTTTAACATTTTGGTTTTGGTTAAAGTGGTAAAACGGACCTTGACCTAGGTTACTAGTTAATCATGTTACTTGTTACTGCATCACAAGTGCCAGTAGCAGTGGAGACTCGGTTTCACAATGTGAGTTACAGTTTAGTATTTACATGAGGTATGATTATTTATGTCTCTGTCCAAGGTATGTTCTTATTACTATTATTGGAGTCATGGCTCCTATTTACTAGACAATAATGTATTTGAGCTAGAAAGTAAATGGTCTAATTGTCAGCATTCCAACGCAAATATATTCCATCTGGTATAAATGCAGTGAAAGAAAGGATGTTAATGACGACTATATTTCCGGAACTGAAGGTAAAATATCCAATGCATCATCAAAAAAGCAAAATGCAGTTACTATGATTGATGAAAGAAAGTTCTGTCCTCTTTGTTAAGCCTCACTTGAGCATCCTCCTCTCCAAATATGCTTTATTTGTGCCTAACTGTATCCCTTTTCTTTAAAAAAAAAAAAAAAAAACAGTGATTATCTGTCCAGCATGACAGTAACTGTTGATATATTCTGTCTATTGTGGAATCATTCTGGTGTTGACAATTGCGTAGCATTTTGTATATCAATAATATCAATCAGAAATAGACATAATCTACAATTACTATAGACTGATAATCTGAACACCATATAGAAACCCTGAAAACCCAATTGCCTGCTCTCTTGATAATTTAAAGCATTATTCCAACACTGAAGGGAAAACTTGATTGTCCCACTCGATAATGGATTAAAGAAAAGCAACTTAACCAGACCCAACCATATAAAATCCTCATACAAAAATCAAACACATGGAGAAAATATTATTAAGCTAGAGCTAGACGGCGTATATCAATGGGATGAACATCGGAAGAAGCCTGAGCGCTGTAAGATCGTTTTCCGATAATAACATTTGCGGCTTCGGATGGGTGAAAAGCATCCCAGAACAAGTATTCATGCCGGTTGGTACATGGAGTCTGGAAAGGAAGACAAGTAACTTGACCGTTGTTTCTTCCTACGCCGCAGCACCCTCTGTTTATCACCCGCAAACCTAAAATTACAAGCCAAATTCAAATAGAAGAAGAAAAATATACATTGATACAAGGGGAATCCCTGTTTATTCAATTCAACAACAGACAATTTACTGTCCTCATTCAAGAATAAGAAATATCTTATGTGTTCTTTCAATATAAGCCTATTGTACATCCTTCAAAATAACATCCAAATTGCCCTCTTTAACCTAAAAAATGTTTACTGTAGTCATCTTTTAGAGAATGTCAGGTGTAGTCAGGAATTGCTGACTAAAAAAGGTATGTGCTAGTTACATTTTACATGTATGTAAATGAATTTTCTCAGTTTACAGGGGATTGGGTTAAAATTGGAGTCTTCAAAGGGGTACACATCAAACAATTTGTTGATACAAATCTCTGTATTAGGGTAGGTTTATATAAGATTGGAAACAGCTTACCATGAGATGCTGGATTTTTCACTATATCAGCGAAAATCCCATAGGCATTAATGTAGGTGAAGTGAGCTCCACGCAATGTGTTGAATTGATCTACTAGAGATATTAATTTCTGGTTGAATATTTGAATTGCACTATTGATTCTATCGACACAGGTGATCCCATTCTGGCTGAATTGAGCCAACTCATTCGGGCTGCAACCGACCTGGCCAACTCCTATCAATGCCACCTTTCTTGCCCCATAGTTGTACAAGGTCTGAGTTGAAAGATAAATTGCAAAAGAAGTTAGTGAGAGAGAGAGGGAGAGAGATTTTGTGCTGCTTCATAGTATTAATGTCTCCTGGCAGCCTAAGACTAAGATGAACCACTATTTTAGTACTGTCGGTTGCATGTATATCCGATGGTATAATATTTAGTTATTAAGATGAACCAATTTTGCTCTCTTTCTGTTGCTTGCTTGTCTATTTGACTCAGATTTCGTGTTAATATTGTGTTATCTTGTGTTTAATTAGATTCTGAAGTATATATAAGGAATTTCCATTTTCTAATCACAAACCCTGATTTGTTGAGAATACTGGTTGATGAGCACGTCGGCATACTGCTGAGGGTTGTATTGCTGGCTCGTAGTGTAAACTGTTGGCATGAAATAATTGTTCAAATAATCGTTGCTTCCCATCCCGACTGAAAAAATGCATTTGCTCAGGTGATTAGCTGTTGATTCTTCATCCCCAAAGATACCAACAAGTTGTTCCACTGCTGTTTGGTAATTTGTCAGCTGCCCTCCAAAACTTATCCTTCCACCCTGGTAAGTTTTATCTTAATTAGCTTTTAATTAATTTTGTTATGTACAAATTCTTGAGCTCAATGTACACCGTACGTACCAGCTGTTGTCCGGTTTCATCCCTTATGCCAGCTGCAGCTGATGCAAAATTACAACCAGTTAGGAGTTCATCTCCATTTACGCTTGCACAAGGTGGGATGTAGTCGTTGAATCCAAGAAGTTTTGCTGTAAGAAATTAGAGGGCAGGAATCAGGATGATATATAAGAAGTGTGAACTTGTGATGGTGTAATTAATTTTTGAATGGTCCAAAATCTAACTATTGGCGTGAGATGAGATGAGATGAGACCAACCAGAGACAGAGGGTACCAAGTCTAAGTAAGTGCTGAATGCAATCCAACAAACTACAAAAGTCCGATCCCGTCTGTTCTGGTTTTGTTCGTATGTAGCTAGCTAGGAGCCTAGCTAGGATCTTAGATCCAGCATTTTATTAAATGAGAAAACTAATTCTGAAAAGGAGATTTTAACAGTAAAGGTATATACTATACTATACTATACTATATAAATACTTTTCTAATTAGTAAAAATGTAAAATTAATAAACAAGATTAAACAGTGTAACTCATCGTACATAATTATTTTCTTATGCAAGTAATTAATTAATATATGTGCATGCATGCCTTGATAAATATCCTGTAAACTTGGCATGCAAATTAATATTTAAGTTCTCAACGTGAAGAAAGTAAATTCGATCTGCATGTGGAAAAAAATTAAATGAATGCACGGGAAATTAATTATGTAGTGAATTCATCCATTAAATATGGCGGTGCTAGCTGTATAGATGTGGTCTCTCCCTCTCCTAATATATTTTTCCTCTAGTTAGGCAATTAATATTTGAAGAAAAAAACATAAAAAAGAAATTTTTATTTATTACAACTTGCAAAATGCTCCTACAAAGAACAAAAATTGCCAAAAGTATTGAAAAGTAAACAACATTTCTAAATTTCCATTGCTTAATTACAAATCTTCCTTGCATATGCATGTTGAAGCTACTGAGCAAGGCCTTTGCTGACAAAATTAATGTTCTTCGTTACAATAATTAATTACCACTAAGAGAAAATTAAAATGTTTTTTTTTTTCTTTCATCTCATTAACAATTAACAGGTAATCTACAATTATAGATAGATATTAGACTATTAGTTCTGGTGCTCTCATAGTTAATTTTGTGTGAAAGTGGAATATTAATTGTATAACTGCCTGTGTTGTACCAGTAACATAACTTTTGTCGCACTATCTTCCAATAGTTCTCAACTTATCATGGTAAAATTGCTCAATTATATTTATGCACTACTGTATTACTTAGTTTTCTCTTTTATTTATAATAATTACTAGTTTAACTCAATTTTATATTGAATTAACATCGTGTCGTCAGTGATTTCTTTGTATTATTATTTTTAAAAATTTTAACAATTATTTTTCAATGTTCATAATTGTACAGACAACATAATATTTCTACACATGTAATTAAAACATTTAGGAAACTTTTTATTTCTTTTACAAAATTATTAATATTTTGGTATATTATTCATTATTTGCACTATATTTCCAAAGTGGTGTGTTTTTAAATGAATTATTCTTGAATCACAAACTTGCCATTACGTAATGAACTAATCGAAAATTTATCAGCCATGCACATCAAACGTACATACTAAACAATGCAATGCAGGAAATCCAATTCTCTCAAAACAAATTAATCTTAATTATTATACACAATCAGAATTTAGAGGTGAAACACTTATGCCTGATCCATGAATGCATGCATGAAAGTTACTAACCATAAAAATATTTGAAATAATGCATGAGGTATATACATTCTTTGATTGATTAATTGCACTGTTTAAGATCTTTTTGCAACCTAGCTAGCTAGCTAGTTAGATTCTACAATTAATTAAACCAATACATTAATACACTTGTCAACATTAATTACTGTTCTTAAAATTCTATGCGCAAGACTGCAAACACATGCAAAAGTGTGCCTTAATTCCAAGCAAGATCAACAAATTAGCTAGCTAGCTAGCTAACATAAATTTTACAAAGATGAAGAGATGTTGAACTTACAAATGACATCGATGGTCGTCAGACCATTGCTAAACCTGCCAGTGGGCCCATCTGGAAAGTCAATACCGTAAGGTGGATAGTTTGCTCTGGCTAGCGATGCAATGTATTGTTGTTGCCGTTATCAACTAGTGAGTCACCAAATATGAAGTAGCACGGTACTTGCGGTGCGGTTCGGGCCTAGACCAAACCATGAGCACAGTGCAAAAAAGACCAAGAGCCTTAAGCCTTGCATCTCTCTTCTAGGTTTAAAGAAAAAAATTAAAGAGAAGTTGGTGAGTGTAGATATATATGAGAACAGTTGATATATTAATTGTATGGGATCGATAGAGATGAGTGTGAATTGGATGTCTGAGAATGAGATCGAGGCACTTTAGGGATTGAAATGAAGATGCGGTCAGAATATATATATATATATATAGGCACCAGAAGGTAAAAAGTGTTTCTATCCTATCCGTAAATCATTGCACAAGGTAAAATGAGTGAGGTTACGACAGATGGACTAGAGCTATGAAGTTTTTTTTATTAAAAATTTCTCGTGCTATGAAATTTTTTATCTATTTTTAAAGTTCACATAGTCGATCTGATCCATTAAACATGATCTCCATATGAAAATGTACTTGGAGATCAAATTTTAAGTTTTTTAATTTTTTTTTTTTACTATTTATTAGACTGGTAGGTAAATTACTGTTTTTGCAATGGTCCATAATATTTAGATTAAGGATTTTCTATCTATCTTAAAAAATACTAAAAAGTTTTAAAAATGTAACAATATGATCTCCTAATACATTGATAATATCTAATTGTTTACAGGGGGCGGTCCAATTCTGACATGATGTATGGTTTCACCCACTCACCTCTCACCATTCAATTCCCACAATTATATGAATATGTAATACCCCTAATATCATCGTGCAAGAGGTGTTTTAACACACAGGGCAGGGGTGTGATATTCCGACCGTGCATTGCATGGGTGTTCTTCCTCTTGGATGGCAACACCTTCTCCAAATCTTAGAGACATTTCCTTTTTCATAGGGGCAGGACCAATTGGCCTGCAATGGGATTCTTCTGACCACTATTTTGTCAATCTTTATATTTATTTCTAATTTTCGTGGTATACCTAAATTACATCCTCTGTTATGGTGGAAGCTTCCTGTTCCCCCTAAAATTCGTGCCTTCATGTGGTTGATGCACCAAATAAAATCTTAACCAAAATTAACCTTCGAAAGAGAGGCTGGTCCCGGGGATGTCTCGTGTTCATTTTGTCACCAAAACTGAAGATTCTGATCACTTGTTTTTTCACTGTTACTTTGCTAAACATATTTGGTTTTACATGGGACACTGTCAGCCCCTCTCCCTAATGGCATTCCATACAAGATGTGTACCTAAAATACAAAAAACGGCTTTTCTTGTTGTGATTAGTGGTGTGATTTGGGTATTTGGATCACACGTAATGACAGGTGTTTTAATAATTCAATATGCAATCGAGTCGTACGGTGATTCTTACTATTATCTCTCTTGTATCTTATTGGACAGGTAAAATGGCTGAACTGGTACAGCTGGCTAGCTGCAAATCACTGGCTCCCTCAGGATCTGGATATTGTGCCTCTCCAGGTTGCTTTCCTAGATGATGCTCAGCTTCTGCAATGGATATCTGAAGACTCGAACTCATCCTAATGATCTTACTCTAATAGTTTTTTGCTTTTGTTATAACAGCCCTGATGTGGCTTAGCATATGATGTTAATTCCTGATTCTATTTTGCTTTAGTTATGCTGTGCTGCTGCTGTTGTTAGGCAGAGCTCATATGGTGTTTCTTTCCTTTTTGCTGTATTTTGAACTCATGTTTCATGCTTAATGAAACGGGCTTTATGTCTTTTTAAAAAAAAAAATATCTAACTGTTCTGATAGACGGTTTAAACTTAAAAAATAGAAAGATTCATAACACATTAACCATTAATATTAACATAACCATTAAACTTGTAAATATAATAACCATTAATATTAACATAACCTCACTCATGTGAAATTGATAGAATTGTTTGACTATTGATAAGGCCACGCATGCACTTACATGACACCGCGAACCCACATTAACAAAGTAAAGTTTATAAAAAAAAAAATGAAATTTGGGTCCAAGTAATTATATGTCCATGGAGGTGTCAAGAAGGTTTTTACATTTTTTTCAGTTTAAACCCTCAGTTTTTGGTAAATTTATTTTCGTGTTTAGTTTTTTTTCTTTTTATCGTGTCTTTTTCTTTGATATTCAACCTGGTTGAAAAAGGGTAAGCTTTTGTACCAGGTTTGATATTGAAACCTTTTATTCAATAAATTAAATAAGGACTAGATCCTTATTTTTACTCAAAAAAATGTCCATGGAGGTGTGTTTTAATTGGTTGGTAAGTAACAGTTGGGTGAGAACTGAGAAGGCAAAGGTTGGGGTCTCTTGTATAAATTTTCACGCAGATCTGAAGTACAATTTGTCGACTTTGTGCAACTTTGTCGTAATTTTCTCTCTCAAAAAAAACAAAATGTCACAATAATTGGTGATGAAATTGGAACTATATAGCTGGAAACCGTACCAGAGCTGCTCAACACACGGTATATTATCATTGTAGAACCTTTCCCTGTTTAGCAGGGTAGTATGCATGTGATTCTTTGTACAGTTTGTACTGCATGATCGACATGATATAACAAGCACAGTATTCTTTTCTTTTCTTTTCTTTTTTTCCGTTTTTTATTTAGATGCATGAGAGTGTGGGTGTCCTGTTAGATACAAGCACGGTATATATTCTTGCTGGATAGACCGATTTTTTTTATCAATATCCAACATTGAATAAAAATAATAGAAATGTCTACAATTTTTCAATGTTTTTAAAAATACTCAAACCGTCAGGATTTCTGACGGTCCATTTCTTTTCTCAACAGCCAGAAAACCTGGCAGTTTTTTTTTTTTTTTTTTTCTGGAAACATACTATATAAAACATGTTTCTCTCTCCTCCCACTCACAATTCACTCAAATCCATTAGAAAAGAAAAAGAGGAAGAGAAAGAGGACGAGAAGAGGTAATTTAAGACAATTTCTGAAGCGATTTTTTGGTAATTATTTTAAAATATTATATTTATTTATTTAATTTATTTATTTAAATTTGTAACTTAATTTTGTAAATAGTGTATCACTTATAAATGTTTACCATTTACCAAAATGTAGTTTGTTGGCCAAACATGTTCATTTCACTACATTGTAATGGAAAATTTAAGAAAGATGCATATAAAGGGTATATTACACCAAAGATCTACAATATTCATTCTTAGTTAATGATGAAACCACAATTTGAAACTTGAAGTCTCTGGTTTATGGATACACTGATTATAAATCAGACAAGTGAAATATAGAATTGGTAACCCAAATAGACATAGGAAAGAGGATTCAGACCGTTACTTTTCCAAATTGCTAATACAAACAGAGGATGTATGGAAATCCATGTATGGATTGTTAAAGGCGAATGGATGTATGATGATGGACCTCTATGTAAAGAGAGTTCCGGTTGAGTCAGGAGTTGAAAATTTTGAATTTAGAGTTTATGACCAAGAGGTAAGAGGTCAAATTCTAAATTCAAGGAATTATGATCAAGTTAGAATAGATAAATGGTTGCTGTTGAGTGTTGATAAAACTAGAAGACCTGTTTATTTCTTTTCTTTAATTTATCTCATGAAAAAATAATTCTAAAAAACAAAATCATAGCTAGCTATATAGAACCAATCTTTGATCTAGGTATAAACAATTTATATAAGAAAGATTACAGGTTTAAAAACTGAATGAATGATTCCTTGTAAATATTAGACATTTGAGCAATTTGGCCACCAACTTCTTCTTAAGAAGAAGAAGATATCATCATAGATTGTCCTAATATGTAATTTACTGTTATTTCTCTTATGATCAACTGTCTTTTTCCTTTCCCCTTTTAAATTTGTAATCATTTTGTTTTGTTTTTTCATATAATATTATCATACACCGTTCGATTGTTCCTACATATCCTATGTACCGATATAGCATATCGTACCCTATAATTATATGCGTTGTTGTATCATTTCTTGCATGCCCAATATACTTTCGTACTTTTTGAGAAAAAAATAGAGGTCATGCCTTTATTTATATAACTGCAATTTGTTACATTGGAATTTCAAGGATATGGAAAATCTGAGAAAAGTAAAGAAGAAAAACCGAAAAAAGAAAAGAGGGAGGACAATAAAAGAAAAAAGAAAAGAAACCGTTTGTTTAGATTCAACAAAGAAGATGCAATTTTGCCTTGGAAAGTGCTAGAAATAGAGCGTACTTTCATTGTCAAAGGGATGGTGTGATTAATCTAGGCCCAAAAAGCCTTGAATTAAAATTTCATTTCTGTCTTTTATGAGAGCTTGGATGAAAATTATACAGCCTCAAGTTGTCTATTCCAAGAATTAATGAATGGGCCGGGCCTATTAAGTAATGAGCTGACAAATTAATAACGCCTCAAACACTTAAAAGCCCATATATTTTTTTTTCGGTGTGGTCTAAGAAATATCTGGACTAAGAGTAGGTGGATATTAAGTAATAAGAGCAAAACTAGGGTGTGATGTGCTCACACCGTGAGCGCACCTCCTATAGAGCGTATTTTAAAGTTCAAATGGTCGATTCGACTCTTCCAACGTGTTCTTCATATTAAAATGTGCTTGGAAACCAAATTTTACATTTTTTGGAAATTTTTTACTATTTTTTCAAAATCATTTGATTAAACTAAGCAATAATTTTACATTTGAAAAACAAATGATTTTGAAAAAATAGTAAAAAATTTCCAAAAAATGTAAAATTTGGTTTCCAAGCACATTTTAATATGAAGAACACGTTGGAAGAGTCGAATCGACTATTTTACATTTGAAAATGCACTCTATAGGAGGTGCGCTCACGGTGTGAGCACATCACACCCTAGTTTTGCTCAAGTAATAAACACATGCAATTTTGAGAAAAAAAAAAAAAAGTTCGTACATAACCATCTAGTTACTTAGGAATTAAATTTTCAACTTTAAATATTAAAAAAAATTGTTAATTTTTGAACTTGGGAATTTCTCACACAGATAATGTTGTTTTTATCACTTTACTGATTTTTGAAGTCTTGAATATTGTTGATATAATTATTTATAATGAATGCATCTTCCTGTGTGATCTTTAATTTGTAGCTATTTGTGATGATACAATTAAGCTTCCCATTAATAATAATTAGTGCGTTTGCAATGATAAAATAAAAACAAGTGTGGGTTTTCTATTTCTTGCCACTTTTCCCAACTTGGTAGCCACTTTATCCAAAAGAAATGGAATTAAGGAGATGCTCTCCAAAGACAAAATGACAACCAGACTGACACCCATCACAATTTAATTTCCCCTATTTACTTTTGCATATAATGCATGTCATGTGTTGACCAACCTTTTTTTTTTTTTTGGTTTTTCATCTCGCCTTTCCTTTCCTTTCCTCTCCTTTACTTTCCTTTCCTTAGGCGGTGTGCATTGAAACTTTTGATTTTGTCCACTAACTAAACATAATATCCAGAGCATATCTTCACCCAAATTAAAGGGAGCGACCATTCAACATCACTAACCAATGCTATCACAATTATCACAATACACTTCTTATTGTTTAAGCTTTTCTATAAAAAAGCAAAAAAAAAAGGAGAGCATCATGATGAGAATATAACTAAATTTAGAAAGCATGCAACTATATCTAAAGTTCCTTTAATTAATATAACTAGAATAAGATTTAAAAGGAATTCAGTTTTTGTAATGAAGATAATATCAAAATGCTGATATTTTAAATAAATTTCATAAATTATGTGGATAATACACAAAGTTGCAAAATCCACAAAAAGTTGCAACTATTCATAAAGTTTGTAAGAGCTAATAAATTTGTATATTTGTTCAATAAAATGTTGAAAATTACAAAAAAAAAAAAAACATGAATAATTAGAGTATGATTGTTTTAAAAATAATTGGACCAGTAAAATAATTTCTTTATATATGTTTCGTATGTGGTGTGTTTTAAGTAGGAAAAAAGCCCCTATTAGTAGAAACAACTCCTTGGAGTTAATGTCCTACACTTAGAAGTAGAAAAAGAGAAAATATAGTAGCTTAATTCTTTGTTGCCGTAAATAGGAATATTTAGGTTAATTTCTGGCTCATGGACAAGTATTAGGTTATATGTCACGTATAACTGTGAATTTTTTTATGATATAATCACTTGAAATGAGTTTAAAATCGATAAAAGAACATCTATGATGCATACAACATGCTTTAAATGCATTACTACTGCTTATGTTGCGTAAAAAAATATTTAAAATTGGAAAACCGATATAATATATATTCATCAGTTATATCGGAGTACATCTTTAAATTTTGATGATTTAATCACTTAAAACGAGTCCTGAATTAATAAAAAAAAATATAGGATAAATGAAATGGTTGACATATATACATGTTATGCCACAAAAAAAAGTTGACTTCAGCATGTTGTAAGCATCATAGATGTTCTTTATAAATTACACACAAATTTCAAGTGATTAAATCATCAAAATTAAGTTATTTTCAAATATAGTTAATACTTGAACAGATCTTAACTAGATAAGTTCCCAACTTATGAATTACTTTTTCAAACATAAGAGGTTGTAATGTATTTGCAACATGTTTCATTCATCTTCATGCCGAAATTTTATTTTACATAATAAAAATAAATAAATCAAAACATCTCAATTTTTGAGTAATTCGAAGAATACCCAGGCTGCTCAATGGTATAGCGGCCCAAAGACTGGGGGCCGCTCAATGGCTCTGTGCCCCCCACCCCCTTTTCGAGTAAACAGATTGATAAGCATTTATAGTTTTGATTTTTTTTTTGTTGGTTTTGTTGTATTTAGATAAAAAGTTAAATATAAGTCTATTTATTTGTTTAATTTCAGCAAAATACGTTAAATTAAGTATATTTTGCATCAAATAATAATCTAAAAAAAATATAAAGAAGTCATAAATAGAAAAATATAATGCATATGTTCTCACGAGTACAATAAAAATACGTCTAATAAACTAAAATAAACAATGTTCTTACCATACAATTAAATATTCAATACTAAAAACATAAATTTAACTCCTAGATAAACATCCAATTCATTGATGCCTCTCAATCTGCAAATTTACAAATAAATAGTGACTGTTAAATCTAATTGTTTCAATAATTTTTTAAAGTTGAAATTGAATAATAAAATAAACTAACTACCTTGTACATCTCGAGCAGCTCTGTTATGTCTTTCTGTGTATCTCGGTCGGCTTGGTGTCCTCTTCTCCTCTTATTCAGTACGTCCATCAATTGCGGAATCTGTTGTGTCGTCCTCTACCCAAAGTAACATTTTTGTTTCGGAACAAGGGCATGGCCCTCGTGTTCAGGCCATTTTGACTGATTGTCATTCACCCCTCCATGTGCTGATTAGTATCTGGATGTGGTAGTAGTGACTTAAAGTTGTCAGGGTTGATGCCTCAAAAATGCATACAGACAGAATATGAGAACAAGGTTATGTCTAATTGAGGCTTCCGGCATGTGCATTCCACCGTGTTATCTCCCTGATGACCACTGTATTCGAAATTGGCCGGTAAACCGGTCAGAATCATCAGGCAGGAAAACGTGAACTCTCTCTTGTGTGGAGGGTTACTTGAACGCGTGTGTAGTTGCCAAACCCCGCAAGCGTCTTCATAATATTTGACCTCTCGAACGTTTATTAATAAGCTAAGACAATTAAAAAAAATGAAGAAATTTTTTTTAAATTGAAGTTATTAAAATAGATGAAGAAAAAACTAAAAATAAAAATACCTTATGCACAGACACGCGAACTATTGCCCTGTCTTGCTTCAAATTTCGTTTTAGTGACTTTAACCCCATTGTAGTATAATTCCCCAAACGGTAAATGAGATACAGACGTTATTTTAATCAATAAGAACTGTGGAGTAGGTCCGATATCTATCGGACCTACTTTAGGTTCGATAAAGTAGGTCTAATGGGCTCCAGAACGTTTGATGCTTTAAATATGTGCGCATTAATATATTTATGCACGATTGCACTAATTTTTGTGCGCACGGATCTTATAGCGGATCGGAAGGTTCTGGAGCTATCGGACCCAAAAGTAGGTATGATGCCCATGGAACCCTATTTTTATTAATGAAATAAAAAATAAAATATCGAAATAGGGATAGAATTTGGTGAAATTTCAAAATATAGAAAGAACGGGATGGTAGCTAATCACGTCTCTGACCATGCAAAGT